>CAUYPK010016007.1:0-48098 GCA_963574355.1 Loris lydekkerianus | reverse complement strand
CCACTGTTTTTGTCTTCCTCCTGGGGTCCAGAAGTCCCTTGCTGGCTCTCTGTATCCTCAAAGGGATGATCGTAGGCAGGTCCCACCGGCCAGAGATGTCTGGAGTCTTGTCTCCCCAGATTCGCCAAGCCCAGTTACAGCCAACCTCAAACTCTTGGGCTTAAGCAATTCTCTCTTGCCTCAGCCTCCCAGTAGCTGGGACTACAGGCACCCACCACAACATCCAGCTATTTTGTTGTTGTTGTTGTTGTTGTTGTTATTGTTGTTTGGCAGGCCTTAGCTGGCTTCGAACACACCAGCCCCAGTGTATGTGGCTGGTGCCCTAATCACTGAGCAACGGGCACCGAGCCAACTCTTGTTATTTTGAACATTGTCACCTTAGAATCTGCATTTTCTGCACCCTCTACCTAAAATTCTGTCCTGCATATCTTCATTTGGCTTTATATTGTCCAGATCTTAGCTGTTGTATGTAGTATTACCTAGGGACCTCCCCTATCTTATTTAACTAAAGTAGCTTTCCACCCTCATCATCCTGTTTTCCGTTCTTTGTAGCACTTATTGTATGAAATTCATATTTACTCATTTATAGTCTATCCCTCCTTACTAGAATGTAGGTGCCTTAAGAGCAAGGACTTTATCTTATTTATTTCTGTGTTCCCAGCATGTGGTGGATAATCACTGTATAATCATTGAGTGAATGGATGAACTTGTTCAAGTTCATTTCCATTCTTTTGTTTTAGAGGTGAAGAGTTTGTTAATACTTATTGTATTATTCAAAATGAACTGAATAAATAACTAAAGTGAGCCATGTACAATGAACCTAATTCTGTGGCCCCAAGGTCTAATTTAACAAAGAAACTTACACCAATGTTAGGAGAATTGGAAGGTGAGTGGTGCATAGAGAAAAAAACATCATAGGCCGAGTGTGATGGTTCACTCCTGTAATCCTAGGGCTTTGCGAGGCTGATGCAAGGGGGATTGTTTGAGCTCAGGAGTTCAAGACCAGCCTAAGCAAGAGTGAGACTCCCATTTCTACTAAAAAAAAAAAAAAAAAAAAAAAAATAGAAATATTAGCCAGGCATGGTGGTGCATGCTTGTAGTCCCAGCTACTCAGGAGGCTGAGGCAAAAGGATCACTTAATCCCAAGAGTTTGAGGTTGCTGCGAGCTATAATGATCCCATGGCACTGTACTCAAGGTGACAGTTTGAGACTGTCACACACACAAAAACAATTTAATTAAAAAAAAAAAAAAAAAAAAAAAAAGATGGGCGGCTCCTGTGGCTCAAAGGAGCAGGGTGCTGGCCCCATGTGCTGAAGGTGGCGGGTTCAAACTCAGCCTCTGCCAAAAACCACAAAAAAAAAGATGAGGAAATTGAAGTAAATTATTTTGCTTTTTTTCTCTAGGCCTTTCTTAACCTTATAACCCATTCCCATAATTATAAAGGAGGACTAAACACTCATTAGGGGTTTTGGGGGTTGAGGGTGAGAATGGAACAGACAGTGATGAGGGAAGTGGGGTAATTGGCACTTTTAATTTCTTAATTTACAGGATGAAGTTGGAAGAAATACCACTTCTAGAGTACTTGGAAATTCTGCCTGGGACTTGGCAAAAAGGAATTCTTCTAACTTGTACTTTCATAGATCTTAAGTTATTTATGTTTACATCATGTACATGCATGAATAAGAAAACTATATCTAACAATAATACCTACAATTCCACTGAGGTTCATTAAAATGCATTTTATAGACTTTTAAAGTAAACTTATGTTTAGATTTTGTAACCCCTGATACCACTTTAAATTTTCAAATGGTAAAAAATTATTTTATTATTATCTCAGTCAAGGAATATTATTTTGAGTGTTTGTTTTTTCTTTTTTAATTAATTAATTTATTTATTCATTTATTGTGACAAAGTTTGCTCTGTTGTGCTGGCTAGAGTATAGTCATCAGAGCTCACAGGAGCCTCAAACTCCTGGGCTCAAGCAGTCCTCCTGCCTCTGCCTCCTGAGTAGCTGGGGCTACAGGCATGCGCCATCATGCCCAGCTGATTTTTCTATTTCCTAAGTAGAGACAGGGTCTCCATCTTGCTTAGGCTGATCTCGAACTCCTGAGCTCAAGTGATCCTCCTTCCTCAACCTCCCAGAGGGCTAGGATTACAGGCCTAAACCACCACACACAGCTTGTTTTGAGTTTTTTTTTTTTTTAATTAAGAGTTTTTTTTTTCTTGTTGCATACCTAGTTTATTATGCTGCCTGTACATTTCTTTTTGTATGTAAAAAGAAAAGAAAAAAAACATTTCTTCTTATAGTTTGTACTGTTTATTTCACAACAAGTCTACTGTTATGTGGCAACTCAGAGACTTAGACCCTGAGGCACTGGGGATGAGGCCTTTACAGGGAGGAAGTCAGGACAATGCAGTGTCTCCTAGGAGCTTTCCAGAATAGACAAGATAGAATGTTGTCTAGAAAGACAATTAATTCAATGTTTTGGCAGAGATAGGCATAAAAGCAATCAAAGTAGCCTATTCCTCTCTCTTTTCTTTGTTTTCAATATGTGAGAAAAATATAAGCTTTCTGTTGGTCAGAGGGATGTCCCAAACTCCTTTCAGCCTTGGCCTTCCCTACTTTGTAATTTGGCTTCACAGAATAAATAACCAATCAACAACCATTGCTCCTGCAATATGCCCACCCCTGTGCTGAGTCCCAGGGACAAATTTAAGACTATGAATAGTCCCCAGTTTTCAGTTCCTTAGATCTCGGATAGTTGTGCTTGGGGACAGTAGTCCTAAGATAAATAAGTGCTGATGCTACAATCAAAAAGGGTGGAGAAGCCAAGTTGGGGCTTCGGTAACAGTGCCACAGACAAAATAGTTCACACTAAAGTGATAGTGCTTTATCCAGGCTACTTAAAACTATTTTTCTTTTCTATCTTTCTTTCTTTCTATTTTTTTTTTTTTTTTTTTTTTTTTGAGACAGAGTCTCACTTTGTTGCCCTCAGTAGGGTGCTGTGGCGTCACAGCTCACAGCAACCTCAAACTCCTGGGATTAAGCAATTCTCTTGCCTCAGCCTCCTAAGTAGCTGGGACTACAGGTGCCCACCACAACACTGGGCTATTTTTAGAGACAAGATCTCGCTCTGGCTCAGGCTGACCTGTGAGCTTAGGCAATCCACCTGCCTCAGTCTCCCAAGTGCTGGGATTACAGGTGTGAGCCACCGCACCCGGCCAAAAACAATTTTTTGGAGACAGGGTCACCCTGGCTAGAGTCCAGTGACATCATCATAGCTCACTGCAACCTCAAACTGCTGGGCTCTAGCAATCTCCTTGTCTCAGCCTCTCAAGTAGCCAGGACTACAGGAGCCACCACAAGGCCCAGATAGTTTTTCTATTTTCAGTAGACGGGGTCCCACTCCTGCTCAGGCTGGTCTTGAACTCCTGAGCCCAAGAGATTCTCCTGACTCAGCCTTCCAGAGTGGTAGGATTACTGACGTAAGCCACCATGCCCTGCCATCCTAAAACTATTTTTATATCCATCATTCCCTCTATGTCACTATTTGTCTAGAGGCAGGGAAAAGACAATTAATTCAATTTTTCTTTGGGAACAGACATCCAACAATTCTATGTCAAGGAGCAGAGGAAAAGTCAAAACGCTATCTTAAAGGCTAGCATGCTTTTCTCATCAGAACAATGAAGGTAAGTGGTGGTCATTTGGCCAATCCCAGCTCTGCCACACTGGACAGATACTTGACCTCTGGCCGCGTCAGCATCTTTATTTGTAAAGTGGCTGATAATATGGTAGTACCTACTTGATAGCCTTGTCAAGGAATTAAATGAGTTACATGTGTTAGAAGGTAAGAACAGCACGAGCATATAGTAAGTACTCAATAAATGTGAGTTATTATTCGTGTAGTGCTTGGTGGTTTATGAAGCACAGACATGATTACCTCTTGGCTAGGACCCAAACCACTTGACTCTCAGCCCAGGCATTTGGAAAATAGTCAGAATACTGGGTAAGGTACAGCATGCTTTACTGAACACGCCCAAGAGGCTAGTCTACTGGGGAATGGTGTTTCTGGGCCACTTTTGCTCCATGCCCTGGAAAAGCATTCTGCAAGGTCTCCAGGACTCCCCTCTCAGCTCCCACCTAGCAGGCATAAGCTTTCTTTCACCCTTCACAGGGCAGGAGGCAGAATCATGCTCAGTGGTGGTTAAGCTGGAGCTGTCTTATCTCCTTACTTCCAAACAGCACTAGATATTCTTTAGAAAGGCAATTTTGGGCTTAGGGAATTACGCTGTATCATTTCCCCTGGTTAAACCTTTAGATGTCTTATAAAGCAACATTAAAAGCTACCCTGTGGGTGCTGGTCACCACCCTCCCCCCTCCACTCACAGCAGGGAAAGGGTAGGGGCCGACATTTCAGAAGTGCCCAGCGTGTATAAGGCTAGGTTACCAGGATCAGACCCCCACAAATGAGGAAATGGGGCTGTAGAGGGGAGGAGTTACTTCTCCAAGACACAGCCACACAGCGGGCGGCAGATAAAAGCTCCCGCTATGAATTTACCAGCTTGTAATCTTCCTCAACTTCTCTGAGCTGAGTTTTCTCATTTATAAAACTAGGATAATGATCATACACATCCCACAGGGTTATTGTAAAAATTCAGTGAGTTCATTCATTCATTGTACTTAGCGCAATGACTGGTACGTACAATAGCTCAATACATGCAAGGTTTTGTTATCATTATCACCAGAAAGAGAGGAACAGCTAGGGTTCACTCTGTGCCTCCTCCATTAGGACACGTGGGGCCCTTGTCTCTCACTGAGGACAATGACTGTGTGTGCAAATGAGACACAGCTTTAACATCCTCCAGCCTCACAGTGTGGGGCATAGATAGGACTTCCACCTTCTCTGCCGGGGGAGTTGTTTTGTCCAACTTAGGATGCAATTCACTTATCATTACTGTGCAGTGGTGCGTCAGTCTTTCTTTGAATCCTTTTATTGAGAGGATCCTCACTCATGAAAATCAGCCTACTGCATTTCAAACACCTCTCAGGATCAGTCAGGAAGCGTTCTTTCTCTGTTCCTCTCTCTCCTAGCCCTTCCTTCCTCTCTCAGCCTCCTTCCTCCTTTCTTTTCCCCTTCCCTCTTCTCCTTTCCTCCGTCTGGTCCTTCTCCCTCCGCCCCCTCCCCTCCCAGTTCCTGGCCATTCCGAGAACCTGAGGTCTTGCCTTTTCCCCTAGGAACACTGTCCCGTCGCCCACCAGGCAAGAGACCTTGGTAGAGCTTCAGCGTGTCATCTGGCGGGCTGATGGGAACTCAGCTCCCAGTGGTCCTAACAACACTCTAGAAGCAAAACCTTCTACCTGGGCCTTACGGTTTGGCCTTCTGGCCCATTATTGCCGTTCACTTGATTTCCATTATTAACCCCATGTTCAACCACATGAAACTTGAACTGAGCTGATCTGGCGTCCTGAGCCCCAGCTGGGGTGACATGCAAGCTAAGGAGAGTCTGGGGCACTGGTGAAGCCGAAGCACACAGGCTGCCTTCATCGGTCGAGATCCTTGGCCCCGAGCAGCCCGGGGCAGCGCTGCCTCTTTAAGAGAGGGGCGGGGCCCTGTGCTGGCAAGGCAGGGCCAGCCCACAAGGCTCCTTTTCCTTTTTGATCCATTCAAAAATTACTCATTGCAAATTCCCGGACTGCTAGAAGCGGAGAAGGAGGGGGGCGGAGGAGCGAGGGCTACCGCGGGCGCAGTGCTGGGGACACCCGGGGCCGGCGTGGCTGACGTCCCGTCCCGCAGGAGCTGCTCGCCGGCGCGGCGGCTCCGTGGCCTCACCAGGAAGCGTCAGTCTCGGCACTGGGGAAGCTCGCAGCGCCGCCTCCGCCGCCGCCTCCCGCCCGGCGCTCGGTCCCCTGGCCCCCTCCCCTGCCCCCGTCCGACTCCCTCCTCCTCCTCCCCGGACGATCGGGCTCGGGCGCCTTCCTCAGCGATGGCTGGCCGCTGAGCTATGGCTCAGTACGGCAACCCCAGCCCGCTCGGCATGGCTGCGAGAGAGGAGCTGTACAGCAAAGTCACCCCCCGGAGGAACCGCCAGCAGCGCCCCGGCACCATCAAGCATGGATCGGCCCTGGACGTGCTCCTCTCCATGGGGTTCCCCAGAGCCCGCGCGTAAGTGTCCGGGCTTGCAGCCGCGGCGACCCCTCCCGCCCTGCGCCGCCGGCCCTCGGCTTCGCTCCGGCTCGCCTCCAGGCGCCTGCCTCCCGGGCGGCGCGCTCCCCACTGCCCACGACCAACAGGGGGCGGGATGGGCGCGTTGGCAGCCCGGGACTCGTCTCGGGGTGTGCAGGAGAAGACGCCGCGCGGGAGCGCTGGCCTGGGGCTTTGCCTCGGGATGCCTAAAGCTGGGGGCGAGAGCACTAGATTCGAGTCCCGGGTACCGTGCGCGGCTCCAGGCTCCGGCGGGTGGAGCTAAGCTGTTCCCTCGCGCGCTCCGCCAGGGCTCCGGCGCCGAGCCCCTGGGGAGGCGGGGCCGCACAGAGGACTCGGGAACCCAAACGCAGGACAGGCTTGGGATCATCTAGGGGTTGGGAAACGGCAAGGGACTGAGGGGCAGGGAGGCCGGCGCCCATTGCAGCAGCTTCCAGCTCCGGAGGTCTCTCTCTGGACTAGGAGGAGCGCGGGCGTGGGTGTTGCTGCGTGTTCACTGATAGGGAGATGGAACCAGAAGGGGGAACGATCCTTCCAGGGGACCTGGGTTCTCATCAGTGGTGACGGCAGCGCAGAAATCTGTGGGTGCCCGGGAGTACGGAGGAGGAGCTGTCCTCCATCCTTCTTCTCGGAGAGTGGGATAGGGAAGGGCAGAGAGAGCGCAGGTGGCTGCCCCTGCCTGGGAGAGGCCTGGTTGCCAGCATGGGCAGCAGTGGTAGGAGTCTCCTTAAGCTGATCAACTCAAGTCTGAGGGGCTGGAACCGTGCCTAAGGGAAGTCAAGGCAAGTGGCCAGGCCCCCCTCCCTGGTAATTTCTGGCTGCAGATTTCTTAGGTGGGGACACCAGGCCTGGGAGCCTTTGGGGCACAGCTTCTCTACCGCTTTGAATTACATCACCTGAGTAGGAGAGGTGGGCAAACTTTATCGGGAAGGGCCAAGTACACAAAAGTTCTTTTATTTCCTCCCCGATTTTCCAGGTGATAACTTTAGATCTCCCTTCTCCTGCCCCAGGGCAAACCTTGGGTGTTACTAACTTGGTTGTAACCTCTTAATCAAAGTAGACCTTGAATGTATCCTTATCCTGCTGAGACAGGTGGGAATGACTAGTAAAGCTGCAAAAAGGACTGAGGTTTGTGCCTCCTGGTGACTTGGGAAGACTAGGGCTCCAGGTCCTGATACCAGAGTTTCAGGAAGGCGTCCTTAGCTCCGCAAAGGTGTATGAGGTGTGGTTGCTGCAAGTTAGGGCCTTGTGTGGATGATCAGTGTGCAGTGCTCTCCTTAAACACTGGAGGTGGGAGCCAGGAAGTCCGCTGGGAAATGATGAAGAATTAGCATAGTCCCAGGAAATGAGGCCAACAGGAAAGACCTAAATTGCTGAATTAAGGGAAGAAATACTTAACTCCTCAGACTATCAAATTCGCTGCTCAAACTGGCTTTAAGGGGACATCTTTCTTCCTGCAATGAGTCTCGGAGGTCTTGTCTGTGTCCTGACAGATTAGTATGTCAGTCTAATTTTGGCTAAACCCTGACATCTCATATTAGCTAGCATGGATTGAGTGCTATGTATATAGCGCTCAATGTTCTTCTTTTAAAGACAGTTAGAACATAAACTGTGTATTGTTCTAAGTACCTTATCTCTATTACCTATTTTATCCTCCCAGTAACTCAATGAAGAAGTACTACAGGCCCATTTTACAAACTGGAAAACTGAGGTTTAGAAAGGTTACATAACTTGCTTAAAGTCACAGAGTAAGCTGAGATTCTGACTGAGGCATTATGTCTGTATAGCCTAGGCTTCCCATCACCGAGGGCCAGGATGGAAATGATTTAATGTGGGTAAAATGCTTAGAACAGTTGCTGGCACATAGTGGGCAATCATTAAGTTTTAGCTACTATATTACTTTCCTGTGGCTGCTGTGACAAATGACCACAAACTGGATGGCTTAAAACGACAGAAATTTATGCTTACAACTCTAGAGACCAGAAGTCCCAAATCAGCATCACCGGGCCTGGAGTCAAGGTGGTAACAGGCCGCTGCTCCCCCCTATACGCTTTTGGGGAGAATCTGTTTACTGCCTCTTCCAGCTTCTGGTGGGGGCCAGGATTCTTTGACTTGTGATTGTATCATTTTCTTCTCTTCCTGGTCATGTTGTCTTTCCCTCTCTGTGTCAAATGTCAAGCCACACTCTCTTGTAAGGATACATATGATCATATACACGTGTGTTGGGGAGAATGTAACATTATCTCCCCATCTCAAGGCTCCTAATTTAATCATATCTGCAAAGTCTTTTTTTTTTTTTTTTCTAGCTAAGGTAGCATTCATAGGTTCTAGAGATAAGGACATGGGTATTCCTTGGGGAATCACTGTTTAGCTTATCACAGGTATTATTAGTAGTAGTAGTACAACCTCTCTTTACCAAATTGGTAACAGAGTAGGCCTGGAGGGAGGGAGGTTGGGTTTGCTGCTCTGCCTTTTTAAAACTCACTGCCTTGAAGGGGGCGGAGGCCTTAGAGGTTGCTGTGCTTCCCTGGCCTGCTGTGCTTCCCTCTCCCACCTCAACCCAGACAGGTTGCTGTGCTTGGCCTTTTTCTTAATACAGGCCAGTAGCAGAGGGGCCATCAGAGATTTGAGAGAGCAGGATTTTAACTTCATCTTGGAGAGCTGAGAAGAAAGAGAGCCAGGGCATCAGGCTTCGTTTATGAGAAGCCTCTTTTCTTGAGCCTTAGCCTGGAGGGCAGAGCATAATAAAAATCCAAAGCAGGAAAGAGCAATCATGGTCTCTTGGGTTCAGGAAGACTTAGATGTGGTGCCTCAAGAGGGGATGCGACAGTTGTTTCAAATGTGGCCCTTTCAAAGAGTGACAGTAGCTAGGGCTGTCAGCTCTGATTTCCCCTGTGGGTTTAACTGGGTCTGTGTTACTCAGTAGCAAGAAGGGACCCTTCAGCTGGACTCTGGGTAGACCAGTAGAGTGGGCCACGGCCAGCAAGACAGGTCCCATTCCAACCCCTGCTGTGCTGTGCTCTGGTCTCAGAAGTCACTTACCCTCTACAGGGCCTTGCTGGCTTCCTCTGGGGAAACATCATTAATAACTGCATGCTTGTTAGGTAACAGAGCTAAGAGGAGGCGGGGCTGCAGGAATGGCTCAAGAAGGGTGCTCTCAGGGTGTGCTCTCTCCAGCTCCTTTCTCCCCCCAGGCTAGGCTTGTTTTTTTCCATCCCACTATATGAACTTTGGTCCACCTTAGACACTGCCATAGGAGAACCTGCCGCATGGGTGGAGAAGTGGTGATTTAAACGTTTGTGTGTGTGCACGTGCAAATACAAGGAAAAAGAGGAGTTAGGAAGGCATCAGGAAGGAAACTTTCAAGGGACCAAAATGGCCTATCCCTTCCTTTTTCTTTCTATGTCTACTTACACTTCTCTGTTCCAACAGTTCTAAAAATAAAGGTCCAACTTCCTCTAGGCATGTTAGGTCGGCTAGAGGGAAAATGAAGGGTGTGCGTCAAGCAAAGGCCTGGGGAAGAAGAGGCCTCAGAGGCCGGGGGAGGCAGAGCTTAACACTGGAGAAGGCAGGCCAGGGCTCTGATAAGAGCTGTCACTTTGCACAACCTGACTTGCACTCTGCGGTCTCTGGGGAGAGAGCCTCTCATCTCTTCTGCAACTTGGGGCCAACTTTGGGGCTTGGAGCAAGCTGATGAATAATTGACTCTGAGGAGTCCTTGTTGATATAACCCTGACCCCCCCCCCTTTTTTTAATTTTTAAATTTAAAAGCTACCCATGGCTAGAACTTTCTTTGTCTACAGCAAATGGCTTTCAATGTTTCCTAACAATTGAGAGAGGACAATCTTGGGAAGGATGCTGCACCAGTGGTCAGAGGTCCTGAGCTCTGGGCCAGCTTCTGACAATAGATGAAGCTTTCGCGTCTTTCATTTAACTTTTTCTCCTCAATATTCTGATCAGCTTCTGTATATGGCAGTGTCTGTTATGAGTCATGGGGCTTTGTGAAGATAAAATGAGATAATGGGCAGGGGAGGACTTGGGAAAGTTAAAAATAGAATCTGGAGGGCGACGCCTATGGCTCAAAGGAGTAGGGTGCTGGCCCCATATGGCAGAGATGGCAGGTTCAAACCCAGCCCCGGCCAGAAAAAGCAAAAAAAAAAAAAAAAAAATATATAATCTGGACACAAGATGGTGTCATGGCATTGTTGTGTTGGGTAGGAAGAACAGAGAGGAGGGGAGATGGTGGTTGAGGTGTCTGGCAAGCAATTACATGTACTGTTGAAATACATGTACTTTGTTTCTAGTGAGAATATTTGAACCCTACCTAGTTAGAGATCAGGACAGTGGCAGAAGGAAAGAGCTGGAAGGAGCGCCTTCCACTTGGCTTTAGACAGTCAGCTGTGTTAGCTGTGCCTCACTGCCCAAAGACAAAAGCAGCCCAAAGTTGGCTGCACCAGGAGTTGAGAAGCATCATTTGGAGCCCATGAATTAAAGGATCTGGTTTCTCTGCCTTTCTTCAGCTTACCTGTTACTTGACATTGGATCCTCTGAAAGCACTTGGCCAACTCAGCATCTCTGAAATGTAACTGACTCTGGGGGGGAAGGGGGGGCTGCGGGGCCTACCTTGCAGCTAATGGGCTCTTATATGTGGGCAGGACAAGGAAGTCTCTATTCTACCTGCCATGACCACACACCCACACAATGTTCCTGTACATTTACGTGTTATTGCACAGTTTAAAATTGCTGTCACATGCATTAAATACCCCACACCAGGCCCCACAATGTGTGTCTCCCTTTGAAGATGAGAAAACTTGAGGCTCAGGGAGCTCAGGGACCTGCTGAAGGTTAGTCACACAGTGGGTGTTAGGGTCTGTTGCCCTAACAGCCTCAAGCCAAGACTGCATGTCTAGTGAACTTTCTAGGCTATGTAGATGTCCTGATCAAAATAAGAAAGCCTTGACATGTTTTATGTTTGAACTCTGTTGAAGTATAAGTCATGTACAATAAACTAAACCAATTTAAAGGCTGATGCATTTTGACAGATGAATGTACCTGTGTACCTGTAGTTAGTCCTCCCTCTAGCCCTAGCCCTGGGTGACCACCAGTCTGCTTTCTGTTACTACAGTCTAGCCCTTTCTAGACTTGCATGCAAGTGGAATCGTGTGAGGCATGCTAGGTACCTGGCTTCTTTCCTTCAGAATAATACTTCTGAGACTCAACCTACACGTAGTTTTTCTCTTGTTATTACTGAGTAGACCTGGAGGTATTTGGATAGCAGGGTAAGTATAACCCCTTGCACACTGCTTCTATGAACACTCCTTCTTAGGACCTAATTTCTAATAATACTGTGGGTTTTTAGACATTTTAGAGCTTACAAGGCGATTCATATAGTAATCACTAGCAAGTCTCAGGCCCTGATAAGATGATGAGAAAGTCGAGATTCAGAAGATTAAATGGCGCAGAGATTGCAGAGCCTGCCTGATGGCTCTACCCTGTGGTTTTTGTCACTACCCTGCCTTCTGCCATGTCAAACTCCATCTGCCTTTCAGTGAGGGACAGTAATTCTCAGAGGTACAGGCTTTGTTTTTCAGAGAGACAGCAAAGCTAAGGAATTATGTCTCCCCCTAACTTTGCAAAATCCAGCTGATGATGTGGCGGTGGTGCCATCAATACCGCCCTGCTCCCAGCAGGATCCATGTGTGTTAGAGGGGCGTCCCTTTACTTGGCAACCAGAAACTGGAGAGATCCCGTTTAATCTGCCCCATCCCTCCTGCCTTGATAGACAGAAGTCTGAATGGGCGGCAGCTGTTCAGACAGCCTGGGTTTGAATCCCATCTCTGCCCCTTACTAGCTGGGTCACCTTGGCTTAACTGAACACACCAAGCCTTGGTTATCCTGTCCGTAAAATGCTAACAGTGACAGTCCTTACCTTGAAGGACCATTGCGAGGGTTAAAGGTGCCAATGCAGGCAAACAGCTGGACAGAGTCTGGCATTCACAAACCCTCGGTAGCGGGTGGGCATTACTGCCGTTCAGGTGGTGATGTTATTCCACACGGTTCCCCCTGTTGTCTGGTTCCTTGGGTGCCCTCCACTTTCACATTTCTCACTGAGCTGTGGCCATCAAGTAGTGAGCGAGTTAGAGCCCGGCTGATGCTTTCTGTCGCCATCCCACATTCTGTCTTTGGGCTTCTCATTTGCTCGAGTGTCTGCAGGGGTGCCAGGCCTACGTGGCAGCAAACCCAGAGCAGAGCTACTGCCGCCCAACTGCTGACTGTAATAAATGGCGAGGGCTCAAGATTTGAAGGGGTGCCATATGGTTGCCTTCTGACTCCTCTCAAATGGAATCAGCCTTGAGCCCCGAGTAGAGAGACAGAAAGAGCAGTGCTCAAGAACAGATCCTGTCTGCGCTGGGATGGGCACAGCCCCAAGCAGGATGCAGAGTCAAGGCCGGGAGAATGAGAAGCCTGCAGTCCTCATCAGACTGAACACTCTGGTCTTCTTCATCGGAGGATTCTCCCACTGGATGTCTACCCAAAGGCTTATGGGGAGAATCTCTGGCTTTTCTCTAGAAAATGAGTGGGGCCTTCTGGACCCTTGTCAGCAACTCAGGGTATGTGATGGGCAATCTCTTTCTTGTTCCACCTTGCTCACATCCCCATTGTCCTGACTCTTGGCAGTCATGCGCTTTGCCACCTACTGAGGATGAAGTTGATGATGTCTATGATGAAGGTGTCCTAGGTGAACTTGAAGAAATCGAGCTCTCATCATGGGTACAGCATCCTCCTATGTTCTGTGCAGTCCTGGGGAGGAAAAACAAATGTCAGGTTTTACCACCTGGCTCTCTGAATTAGCCAGTCTCTTAAGCTGGCCACAAATCGTGCACAGGGACCCTCGGAGTATCAAGTCTGTCTTTTCTAGGCCTTACAGATGTTCCAAGGGCTCTGGATTCTGCGCCCAGCTCTCAGGTGGTAGCAGGGTGATACGACACCACAAAAGCAAACTAGGTCTGCCTTTCTTTCAAGCCCTGGCTTTGTGCTCTCACTTCCCTCTCACCTATTAGCTACTCAGCCTCACAAGTCATCCCTTTCCTTCTCAGGCCTCAGTGGTCTCAGCTGTAAAAGGGGTTGAAGTCGACCACCGCTTTGGTCCCTTGCAATTCTGGTGACTTCAGGGTGACATGGACAAGGGTTTTCAAACAGCACAAGGGAACTCTGACTGCCTCGTGTGTGCTTCTCTGTTCCCGAACATTTGGCCTTCCTGTTGCTGTTTTCGTTTTGTTTTTCCCAGTGCTTTATTGTCAAATTCTTCTTCTCTCCCTTTAAAGACGACTGTTCAGGATCGCTGATATCCGCGTTCACTGGCACTCTCTAGATTCTACTCTCTAGAATAGAATAGAATCTAGAGAGTAAATAAACAGAAAGGAAGAAAGATATGAGGCACTTACAACGGTGGGGAGTCATTTAACTAGTGTGTATTAGTATAATTTTCAAATTGGTACATAATGTGCTTTCTTGCAAAATGCAACCAAAGTGCTAGTTAAATAAGAAAGGCGGTTAGTATCTTGGCACCTGGAGTAAACGTGGACACTTCATGAATGTGCATATCATCTGGGGTAAATAAACTGTTCACGGGCATCTTTTTAATTAAAGGGACATCTTCCCTTCTGCACAGTCACCAGCTGTTTGTGTGACACCTCCAATTGTGTTCCCTTGCCCCCGAGGAAGCATAAACATTCTTGTACATAAAAGCTACTGTGGTAGTGAACTCCACCAGGCCCAGGGCTGCTCCCACACAGAGTGGGAAGCTCAGTGGCAGCTCACTGTAGTCCGGAAAATGCCAAGGGGAAGCTGACAGCACAGATGGCCAGAGGCAGCCAAATGTTTCCGATTTCTTTCAGGTTTTTTTTTTTTTTTTTTTTGGATGATCCTTCTCTGTGTTATTAGATAGCAGGATTGTTTACAATCCTACTTCCATGTTGACTGTGCCCCATTCAAAAATATTTACTGAAAGTACTCATCCTCTAAATGTTTATTCTTTTAAGTTGGGTAGAAAGCACTTAGAGAGTAGGAAAGGAATCTGCCTGAGTGGCTGCTGTTGTGTACAGTCGGTTCAAACACACACAAACGCGCATGCAGTGTTGGGGGCTCTCAGCCAGAGGCCTCTACGCTGTCATTTCTGAATCCATTGCTCCTTTTTTTTTTTTTTTTTTTTGAGACAGAGTCTTACTTTGTTGCCCTCAGTATAGTGCCATGATGTCACAGCTCACAGCATCCTCAAACGCTTGGGCTCAAGTGATTCTCTCTCTCTCTTTTTTTTTGAGACAGAGCCTCAAGCTGCCGCCATGGGTAGAGTGCTGTAGCATCACAGCTCACAGCAACCTCCAACTACTGGGCTCAAGCAATTCTCCTGCCTCTACCTCCCAAGTAGGTGGGACTACAGGCGCCCGCCACAACACCTGGCTACTTTTTGGTTGTAGCCGTCATTGTTGTTTGGCAGGCCCAGGCTGGATTCGAACCTGCCAGCTCAGATGTATGTGACTGGTGCCTTAGTAGCTTGAGTCCCTTAGCCCCTTGAGCCCCAGGCGCCGAGCCTCAAGTGATTCTCTTGTTTCAGCCTCCAAGTAGCTGGGACTACAGGCACTGGCCACAGCGCCCAGCTATTTTTAGAGACAAGGTCTCACTCTTGCTCAGGCTGGTCTTGAACGCCTGAGCTTAAGAAATCCACCTGCCTTGGCCTCCCAGAGTGCTAGGAGGAGCGTGAACCACCGCGCCTGGCCTGCATGACTGTTCTAAGATCCACCAGCTGGTCTGTGACAGAGGCAGAGCTCGGGTTGGCTGACCCCAGTCTGGACCACAATTGCTTTTTTCCACATTAAGCTACTTCCCTGACTTCAGGCTCGAGGGAAACAGATTTCGCACAAAGTTTTGACTCTGGGCTTTTTTTTTCCTGAGACACTGTGTAGGATGATATTTAGAAATAAACAAACACAGTGTCTCACTGTCACCCTGGGTAGAGGGCCCTGGCGTCATCACAGCTTACAGCAACCTCAAACTCCTGGACTTGAGGCTCCTCCTGCCTCAGCCTCCTGAGTAGTAGCTGAGACTATAGGCACCCAATACTACACCTGGCTAGTGTTTTGTTTTGTTTTTTCTATTTTTAGTAAAGACAGGGTCTTGTGCTTGCTTAGACTGGTCTCAAACTCCTAAGCTCAAAATGATCCTCCCGCCTCAGCCTCCTAGAGTGCTGGGATTATAGGGGTGAGCCAAAGTGCTGCCCAGTTTTGACTCTTTTCTGCAGGAACGGGCTGACCTCTTGTCCGCATTAACCCTTTCATATTGTGTGTCTTGTCTTTTCCTCTCACTCCTCTCTGATTGTTCACCAGCTGTTTGCATCTCAGCTGATAGAAAAGGAAGCTAAGCCACCTCTGAGGAGGGGGCGGGATGGTTGGTGAGAAAGGGCCACTCGCACCAGGCCGAGATGCTGGGAGGGATCTGAGGTGGTCTCACTCACCACCCATGGAGGTAAGGACAAGCTGGATCTTGCAGAAGGAACATTAGTTCTAGAGACAAAAGACTGGGTTCAAGTCCTGGATCTTTCACTCTCTGAGGATGTGGTTTTGAACAAGTTATTTCTATAGGTTGGTTGAAATCAGAATGAGGCGATGGATATAAAAATAATGAAAACCACAAAAAGTCATGCAGATGTAAAACGATACTGTTATCTGTTATCAACTGTTGGGTCCTGGTCCTTTGAGGCTCTCCCAGAAAGTCCGTGAACTGTTGATTTTGCGCGGTATGTGGCAGGCTATTCCTATTCTAATCCTCCCCCTCGCCAAGTTCCGTTGTTTCAGGGAGGAATACGAGGGGCCACTCAAGAAACCACTTCCACCCCAGTGAACACTTCCTCTGGGAGCTTAAATTTACACTTCATCTCTTTTGGAAGGTAGGGACATGAGTCATAATGAGTTAGCAAGTGGCTTTTGTGAAATACAAGAGGGTTTGTGAAACACAGTAAATATAGCCAAAGGCATGTATAGTAGCTTTCTATTTTGCTATAAAAAAAAATTTACTATAAACACAGTGGCTTAAAAAAACACAAGTTCAGTCCCTTGCAGTTCGGAGGTCACAAGTCTGAGATGAGTACTGGAGAGTAAGATCAAAGGCCACGGGGCTGTGTTCTTTCTGGAGGCTCTAGGAAGGAATCTGTGCCCTTGACTTGTCTTCTGGGGTCTGTCTGCATCCCTTGGCTAGCAGCCCTTCCCTCTCTGTTCAAAGTTCATTGCTCCAATCTCTGCTTCTCTTATCACATCTGCTATCTCTGACTCTCCTACCTCATTCTTTCCTTATGATTGCATCTCCCCAACTCAAGATCCTTAGCTGAATCCCATCTGTACAGTCCCTTTTGCCACACGAAATCACATATTTATAGGTTCTGGGGATGAGAACGTGGACAGCTTTCAGAGCTGCTCTTCTGTAACCACAGCTTGCGAGCATAGAAGCACCTGGTCTGCCTTTCTCCTTAGTTCATGACCTTTCTCACAGTTGCTAACTCCTTAATTGTCTCTTTGCTCTACCTGCTATGTGGCAGACAATATTTTAAACACTTACGTGTATGTTATTTCTGTTTATTTCTTGTAACAACTCCATGAGAGGCCAGGTGCGGTGGCTCATGCCTGTAATCCTAGCACTCAGGGAGGCCGAGGCAGGTGGATCACTTGAGTTCACAGGTCTGAAACCAGCTTGAACAAGAGTGAGACCGTGTCTCTACTAAAAAATGAAAAACTGAGGCAAGAGTTGGAAGTTGCTGTGAGCTATGATGAGCCCAAGAGTTGGAAGTTGCTGTGAGCTATGATGCCATAGCATTCTACCAAGGGCGACAAAGTGAGACTATCTAAAAAAAAAAAAAAAAACAACTTCATGACATGGGAACTATTATTATACCCATTTACAGATGGGAAAACTGAAGCACAGAGATTTGAACTTGCCCAACATCCCACAGCTGGTAAATGGTAGAACCAGGACACAAACCCCAGGCTGTCTAACTCCTGAGTCAGAGTCCTTAGCCACCACCCACAGTACTGATCTATAACTGGTATTTGGTAAAGTTTGATAAATAGCAAAAGGAAGGAAACTTGAGGTCCACATTAGTGATGTGATGTTCCTAGATTACACAGAACTGGGGTCAAGAGAGCAACCTGAATTGCCCATTGGTTTGGTCTGTTACTGGGCCCCAGCTAATTGCAATGTGGTTAGCTGTCTGGTAATGTGATCTGGAGTTGCAATGATGTTATTACCCTTTCTGGAAGTTTGTGTGTGCGTGTGTGTGAGTATCTGCCTTTGAGTGTGTATGTGTACAGGTAGTTTTCAAGTTACAAACATCTGACTTATGCACATCTCACATTTATGAACAGAGGCTATTAGAGATAATAGGTTAATGTACCTGTTCCAACTTACATACAAATTCAACTTAAGAACAAACCTGCAAGTCAGGTGTGGTGGCCAAAGCAGTAGACTGTCTGAGCTCAGGAGTTTAAGACCAACCTGAGCAAGAGCCAGACTCCGTCTCTACTAAAAATAGAAAAGAAAAAAAAAAACTAGCTGGGAATAGTGGCAGTCAACTGTAGTCTCAATTACCTGGGAGGCTGAGACAAGAGGATCGCTTGAGCTCAAGAGTTTGAAGTTGCTGTGAGCTATAATGCCCCAGTGCTTTACTGAGGGCAACTAAGTGAGACTCTGTCTCAAAAAAAAAAGAAGACGAACCTACAGACCCTGTCTCATTCCTACCCCAGGGACCACCTGTATGTGTACATTACCCATCTCAGCTCCCAGCCGTGAAAAGCTGGGCACAGGGTTGTACTAAGGAGTCACAGGACTCCAAGTCCCTGCCAACCACCTATTCCAGCCTCCTGCTGCTGTAAACGAACTTCCCTGGTAGAAATCAGTTTATTCCTGTTCCTAGGACCTCAGGAGGAGCTCCTCATGCAGAACTCATAGGGGTTTGTCTGGTCCTTGAGTTTGCGGTGAAACTGACATACATTCAAATTGCTACTCCACTTTCATCAAGTTACTAAACCCCTCTAAGCCTCAGTGTTGTCATCTGTGAAGGAAGTTGAGGATATCTGCCTCAAGTCATTGTCATGATGATTAAATGAGATGATACATACAAAAGCGGCCAGGGCTGAGCCTGACCCTCAAGTGCATGATGAACCATGGGCATAATGGTTAAGGTCACTATCTTTAGAATCACAGCGTTAAGTGGGTTGCATCTAAGTTAATGAGCCATTCTAAGGTTTCTAATTTCTCTCCCCAACCTCTTGGAGACCTCCCAGCTCATTTTTTTCTATTTTTAGTAGAGATGGAGTCCCGCTCTTGCTCAGGTTGGTCTCAAACTCCTGAGCTCAGACAATCCACTGCCTTGGCCTTCCAAAGTGGTCAGCCACCACACCTGACCTGCAGGTTTCTTCTTCAGTCTTGTCTGGAAGAGATTGGGGAGGGAAATTAGAAATTAGAGCCTAGGGATAATTTTAATAGTGTTCAGTGGGTCTGCTCTAGGGAGGGGCAAGGAGGTGGGGGAGCTGGTCTAGGAGTGTGGATGGCTCTGCTCCTCAATGCACAGTGGGAGGCACACCCCTCCAGCCTTCTGCCTGTCCTCACAAGTGCACGGAGCCGCTGTCCTCCTTGTCAGAGGAACCCATGACACACCAGCAGTGCAGTGATAATGGAGCCCTGTGGAGCCGCCTTGTAAGTAGGTCTTGAAAATCAACCCATCAATGGAGACGAGCCTCCTGGGGGCCTCAGGGCTCAGGCCTGCAGCAACTTTTCTGCATCAGGAGGGAGGAGCATGCCTGAAGTTCTTACCTTCCTCTGAATGTATGAGCACAGCCTTGCCGGTGGAATACTGAACAGTCCTCCCTGCCCCCTTGCTGTCTGGCTGCCCCAGGCACCGCAGATCTCCCAGTATCACCTCATCCATGAGGCCTCTGCAGGGAGGTGGCACAGAGGGCTGTCCTGTGGAGGAAAGGGAGCGGGGCGCCAGGAAAACCTCCTCAGTGAGGTAGCATGTGCCCTGGGGGACTGGTGAAGCTTTCCAAATGGGCTGACCCTGGGGGCCCTGGAGTAAACAGAAGGTTGCTGTCTGCCAGGCAGCTGGCTCTGAAGCTTGTGGACGATGGAATGTCAGTAGTCAAAGGTTTTTGCACTGTTTTGTTTGGAGTTGCTTGGTTTTTGTAATTTCCCCTTTCCATCTTCTGCAGGCTGAAGCACCAGCCCTGCCTTTCTGAGTTGTCCTGGGAAACAGGTCGTGTGGGGCCTCAGACGTTTAGTCTGGAGGAGACACCAGGAGACAGGGAAGATGTTGAGGCTGGGCAGAAAGAGCGTCCCCTGAATTCAACAAGTTTACTGAGTAGTGACTTTATGCCAGGGGAGTTGTCTAAGTTCTGGAGGAGCAAATATGAAGAAGACCCTGTCCCTGACCATGGGAGTGCCTGACCTTGGGGGAGATAGACTCAGGCAGATGACTTTGATATAATGTGATATGACAGGGAGGGAGGGAGGCTGTCATTTGAAAAGGGGATGCTTATTTTGTGAACTTTAATGGGTGGTTATAATCGCTGGGGAAAGGATCAGATTTCAGTTCACAAGATAAAAAAGCAACTTCTGGAACCCAGCAGCCCCACTACAGATGCTTTGCCTCTCGCTGGTTCAATCCAGTGTAGCTGCACTTCCTGATCAGCCTCCTTGGAAGGACCTAAGGGTTCTGTGTTGGAGTTGGGAACATCTCTGCAGTCCCTGACGCACCAGGCGGGGCTGGACTGGGGTCTGGGCCTGCAGGGGGGGGGCCGGGCATCTGAGGGTGTCCTATACAGATCAGCTTCTGGGTCACTGCTTTCACATGCAGGATTCCCAGGGTTGGTCAGGAATGGACTATCCACACTCGAGGACTGAGCGATGTGTAGTGCTAAACTGATGGGGCTTGAGCAAGGGCCTCAGAAGAGGCAAACCTCAAGCATGCACTTGTTGGGCAAGCACTCACCTTGTGGTCTAGCCATTGACTGGTCTTGGGGCACTTCACAGTGAGTTGGGACCAGTGCTTGGGGGAGGGGGTAGTGCTCAGGCTGCAGCACAGGAGGTGGCAAGCAAGATCAGTATTACCAAGCCAGGGCAGAACAGAACCGTAGGAGGAAGAAAGGAGCTATTAAGTTGCAGAGGGCAGGAATACAGGCACTTAAGACTCCTGGGGGATGGCTTTGAACTTGTGACAGACAGAATGCTGAAATTGTCATCAGGAAGAGGAATAGAATAGTCCTAGGGCAGCCTTGAACTCCTTATGGTAGAAAACTCCGGAAGGGCTGGTATTCTTTCTGCCACCACTACCATTTCTCAGGCTGGAGAGAAGGCATAGTGCAGGGAGTGCTCTTTGCGCTAAAGCATCCCAGGCTATTTCCTTGTTTGGTTCTCTTTGCTCTGGAATTACTGTTTCTACAGAGGGAGTTTTCAGCTTTAAAAGAGAAAAAAAAAGATGATGGTGAAGAAGGAAGTATTCTCATGTTTCTTCAGCCTCTCTCAGCTTACTGCTGGGCTCCTGCCAAAATACTAGGGTGTCATTTTATTTATAATTTTTAGAGACAGGGTCTTGCTTTGTCCTCCAGGCTAGAGTGCAGTGGCCTATTAATAGCTCACTGCAACCTCTAACTCCTGGGTTCCAACGACCCTCCAACCTCAGCCTCCCACTTAGCTGGGACTACAGGCATGTGCCACCACGCCCAGCTAAGTTGTAAATTTTTTGCAGAGCTGAGGTCTCACTGTGTTGCCTTGGCTGGTCTTGAACACCTGGCCTTAAGCTATCCTCCCACTTTGGCTTCCCAAAGTGCTGAAATTACAGACATGAGCTACCATACCTGGCCAGAGTATCATTTTAGATATTCAAGGGTTCAAGATGCCTCTTTTTCTTCCCTGCACTAATTTCTTATTAATAGGGCTTTTTTGGTTTTTGTTTTTTTAAACACATGTTTATTAAGTCTGTCCTGTGCCAGGATCAAAAGAAACAACTATGACTAAAGAATGGCCTTTGCTACCTTGGAGCTTTGAGTCTAGTGGGGAAAACAAACAAACAAAAAAAAACATTAAAATTAAATTAAACTTAAAAAAATAGAGGAGTGAATAAATAAGTATTTAGCATTCTTCTAAATGCCCAGAAATGGAGATGTAAATGGTGCTATGGAATCTCACAGAAGCTAATAAATTATTCCTCTTGGGGGTCCTTAGTTCCTCCAAAGAGCTGGATGTTGTCATGTGAATTTATATTAGGTCTTTAAAGGTATTGGAGGTAAACATTGTTCAAGCACGTTTTATGTGCCAGTCACTGCCTCCACTACCTTCCAAATAGTATCTTTCTTCCTCTTTGTGCAAACCTATGCAAATAGTATTAATAAACCCATTTTACAGACCAGGAGATTGAGGCTCAAAAAGGTTATTAAACATGCATCTGGTCAAGGGACAGAGCTGGATCCCTAACCCAAGTTTTCTAAACTCCAAAGGACTTTCGTTAGATTCATGTTTACAGGGTCTCGTTTATGCCTTGCTGGCTTATTTTGTTCCTGGATCACAGCTTTACACTCACACACGGCGCTTTTTGCACCCTGACTGGGGAACAGGCAGGCACTTTTCGCACCCTGACTAGGGAACAGGCAGCACCGGCATCGCAGCCAGCTGCCGTTTCCTGTGTTTGGAGACCACACTGCAGGAAAGTGTTTTCAGAGTTGTTCTGAGCGTCGATTCTGCTGCTCGTGTGAAAGTGTAGTTGATGCTTCTGAGAAAGAGGAAGGCAACAGTGGGTGCTCAGTGTTCTGGGGCAGTTCCCATGTGGTGGGGATTTGGAGAGGAATTCGTGTTGCTGGATGAGATCAGAGTCTTTGTTTGGTCTGAGACCACGTGGCTCCTGAAATCAATGGACTGTGAGGTCAAAATTCTAGAACTGGCCCTGCGGCTGGGTCATCCCTATGTGTCTGGCAGAGAGATGGTTTATGTCTGCCTTTTTCATCTGCAACATTTAGCTCTCCAAAGTTGCAGGAAGCACCTGGGATGAGCCAAGCACAGTGTAGGCCATGGGCCCTGGGAATAAACAGAAGACGCGGTGAATCCCGGAGACTGGGAAGAGGACAGACGTGTAGATGGCAGATAATCACACAACAAGGAGGAACATGCTGAAAGGGGGGCCAGTTTTCTTCCAGTTTGCAAAGGCCCATTTAGAACTGCAGGGTATTGGCAATGTCTTAATTCAATAGAGACAGTGACAGCTTCCATTTGTCATGGACCTGCTATGTGTTATTTCACTCTTTTCTGAATCCCCAGGGAAGTAGTAAGTAGTATTTACATTTTACAAATGACAAAATGAGGCAGGTAATTAAAGAATTCCTCCCACCTGGAAACATCCACATCCTGGGAGGTGGCTGGCTTTAAGGCTCTCAGCGTGGCCACCTCAGCCACTCAGCCCTTTGAAGGTTTCATTTTAGTTTGAACATATCTCATTCTAATGGTCCTTTACCCCCATTTCCTTCACCTTGGCACCCATCTGGGTTTCCGGCTGTCACTGTGAATCAGCTGATCACAGTTTGGCTGCCACTTGCCCTCTGGCCCCTTCTTCTTCACCTTCCACTACTCAATTCCTTCCATTTTCAACACCTCTGCGTGTTGCTCAGCTTTTTAAATAAATCTATACATGCCTTCTTCCTGAGTGCATTTTTCTCTGAGGTGAAATCTGATTCATGTCTGTGGGTTTCACATCTGCGGATCCAACCACTGGAATATATTTTCAAAAATATTTGGAAAAACATTGCTTCTGTATTGAATATGTAAAGACCTTCTTTCCTTGTTATTATTTCCTAAACAATATAGCACGATTATTTACATAGCATTTACACCGTATTAGGTAGCGAAAGTAATCTAGAGATGATTTAAAGTATATACAGCTGGGCGCAATGGCGCATGCCTGTAATCCTAGCACTCTGGGAGGCCGAGGCAGGTGGATTGCCTGTGCTCAGGTGTTGGAGACCAGCCTGAGCAAGAGCAAGACCCCTTCTCTAAAAATAGCTGGGCGTTGTGGCAGGCACCTGTAGTCTCAGCTACTCTCTAAAAATAGCTGGGCGTTGTGGCAGGCGCCTGTAGTCTCAGCTACTCGGGAAGCCGGGGCAAGAAGATCGCTTGAGCCCAAGACTTTGAGGCTGCTGTGAGTGATGACACCAGGGCAACCTACTGAGGGAAACAAAGTGAGACTCTGTCTCAAAAAAAAAAAGTATATAAGAGGATGTACATGGTAAAATACTATATCGTTTTATGTCAGGGACTTGAGCATTTGTGGATTTTGCAATCTGAGAAGGGGAGAAGGGTTCTAGAACCAAATCCTCCATGGGAATGGAGGAATGACTATACCTCAGTTTCAAACACTCTCTCCTTTGAGAAAGTTTCTCAGGTACATTACCCATTTCCAACTCCTAGCCACCTCTCTCCATTCCCATCTGGAGGCCCAATGTGTATATGGGCACACGTGCCCCACCACAACGTATGGGCCATGTCCCGGGCCTCTGGTGCATCATTCCTCAATAGCACCTTTTTTTTTTTTTGAGACAGAATCTCACTCAGTTGCCCTGGGGTTAATAAGTGTCATGGTGTCACAGATCACAGCAACCTCAAACTCTTAGGCTCACATGATTCTCTTGCCTCAGCCTCCCAAATAGCTGGGAGTACAGGCGCCTGCCACAACACCAGGCTATTTTTTAGAGACAGGCTCTCACTCTGGCTCAGGCTGGTCTGAACTCCTAAGCTCAAGCAATCCACCCACCTGGGCCTTCCAGAGTGCTGGGATTACAGCTGTGAGCCACCACGCCCAGCCCATAGTGTCTCATATAATTCTGAGAGAACACAGTGCAGTTAACTCCTTAGCAAACCTCCATGACCTTCTGCGGGGGGGGGGGGGGGGGGGGTACCTTATGTGAATTTGTTGGTAGGAATCTGGAGCCAGGTGGGAGAGGAAGATGCTTTATAGAAGGAGGGGGCACATTTGGGGCAGGATGTGGCTACCTCCATACTCACCCCCATCCAGCCCATCCCTTACATCCTACCCTAGCCCTCTCAAGCAGCTGGGGGAGTAATGCGGACCATACTCTCTTCCCCTCCTTCTACTGTGGCTGCTGCACTCACCATAGATCTGTCTGGCTGACCACAGTGCTCTGGGTCCACATGACCAAGGAGGAAATAGAAACCACAAGAAGTGAGAAGGGAAAAGCCTGTGGGAGCTAAGGTGGGAAAGGCTAAATCTCTTTCCCAGGCCTTCTCCTGGACGGGCTTTCCACACTCTCCTCTGACACTCCCATATGACTCACTGGGGTGGGTGACAGTCCTGTTGGCCCTGATGCCTTCAGCTCCCAGGTCCTGTGCCTGGAGGCTGAAAGGTGTGTTTTCTGGAGCTGTCTGAGTCCTCACCTCAGGAGTTCCCTGTGCTCCACAGAGCAGCCAACCAGGGGGAGGGGCTCGCTACTTCCAAACTCTCTGACAGTTTCAGCTGAATCCTCCCTCATCTGTTTGGAGCTAATTCCTCCATCAGTTAGGACAGAGAGGCCCGGCTTAGGGAGAAGAAACTACACACCAGGATTCAGGAAGTGTCCCAGCTTTTACTGGATTTGCTGCGTGATTCCGGGTCCTTCATTTGTTCCGTTCCAAATAGCACATGTTATACTCCCAGGATGGACCAAAAACTGCCCACTTAGTGGGAATGGGGGAACAAGTGAGGCCACCCGTGCCTGTGGGAGTGTCATAACCACGTGATTCGGGCTGTACAGAGGTACTTGAGAGCTCACGCAACACTGCTCAGCCCAGACTTGGGGAATCCAGGGAGGATCCTTTCAGTGATGCCACTAGAACTGGCACTGGAAGGATAAGCATTTGGACAGTTGGACGTGTTGAGGCTGAGGGGGAAGGACGAGGAGCAGATATTCTAGGCAGAGATGAGCGTCTGCAGGGCACATCAGGTGAGAAATGCTGGGACTTCAGGGGACTGTGTTTTGGGGTGTGTGCATGAGGTGCATGGGGGCCAGTGAAACTGGAGAAACTGTACTTGAGAATCCGAGTTTATTCTGAAGACTCTACGAGGTGCTGAGCAAGTTCATGGCGTAACCAGATTTATCTGAGAGAGCCTAGCTTTACCACTCAAAATGTGTTCCTCAGACTGGCTGTTCGGGTACTACCTAAGAGCTTATTAGAAATGCAAAATCTGGGGCAGTGCCTGTGGCTCAAAGGAGTAGGGCGCTGGCCCCATATGCCAGAAGTGATGGGTTCAAACCCACTCCCGGCCAAAAACTGCAAAAAAAAAAAAAAAAAAAAAAGAAATGCAAAATCTGGCCAGGTGTGGAGACTCATATTTGTAATCATAGCACTTTGGGAGGCAAAGGTGGGAGGATCGCTGGAGGTCAAGTATTCAAGACCAGACTGAACAACATATCAAGACCCCATCTCTACAATGAAAAAATAGAGTCTCTGAAATAAGAAAGAAGGAAAAGAAAAAATGCATAATCTCAGTTCCAACCCAAACCTACTGCACTAGAAATCTATAGTTTAAGATGATCCCTCTGTGATTGGTGTATACATTAAGGTCTAAGACATCTTCATATATAGTAAGTACCCACCAACTTTGTAAAGAATCAGAGAGTAAATATTTTAGGCTAAATGGGCCATATGGTCTCCGTGGTGACTATTCAGTTTTGCCATTTTATAGTGAAAAGCAGACATGGATGATGTGTAAACCAGCGAGTATGGCTGTGCTCCAAGTTTATTTATGGATACTCCAACTTGAATTTCATATAATTTCCATGTGTCACAAAATATTATTCTTCGTTTCATTTTTCTTAAAAGATGTTTGATACAGAATCCTACTCTATCACCCTGAGTACAGTGCCATGGCGTCATAGCTCACAGCAACCTCAGACTCATGGGCTCATCCTCCTGCCTCAGCCTCCCCAGTAACTGGGACTACAGGCATCCACCACAAGGCCTGGCTAATTTTTCTGTTTTTAGTAGAGATGGAGTCTCACTCTTGCTCAGTCTGGTCTGGAATTCCTGAGCTCAAGCAATCCACCTGCCTCGGCCTGCCAGAGTGTTAGGATTAATAAGCATGAGCCACTGCCCTGGGCCTTGTTTTTTTTTTTAACCATTTAAAAATGTAAAAACTAGGCTCAGCACCCATAGCACAGTGGTTACGGCACAACTGAAAGAGAATAAAGAATGCTGCAGGCCAGACACAGTGGCTTACACCTGTAATCCTGGCACTCTGGGAGGCTGCAGCCAGAGGATCACTTGAAGTCAGGAGTTTGAGAGCAGCCTGAGCAAGAACAAGACCACATGCCTCCTAAAAATAAAAAAAATTAGCCAGACGTGTGGCAGTAGTCCCAGCTACTCAGGAGGGTGAAGCAGGAGGATCACTTGAGCCCAGGAACTGGAGGTTGTTGTGAGTGAGGCTGAGGCCATGGCCCTCCAGCTCTGGTGGCAGAGTGAGACTCTGTCTCAAAAAATAAAATAAAATAAAGAATGCTGCAAAGGCACATTAACCTTCCTTCCGATGTGATATGAATGGTTAGCTAAGGGCTTTTTCCTGTCAGAGCTGCTGTGTCAAAGCCTATAAGCAGCATCAGCCTGTCCTGGCAAAAACATGCTGTGTGGAGTAAGACATTACAATGCTTTTAGCAGAGCTCTCTTTTTACTTAGCAAGATGAAATGTAGATTATGTGCTATTCCATCACAAAGAAAGTATGGCAAGAAATTATTTAATTTGTACTTATTTGTTTTTGTTTAAACCTTGCTCATTCACAGTAATGAGTGACTTATTCATAGTATTATAATAATTATTTAACGAGCATAATGGAATGAATCAAATGTTCCCTTTGTTTTCTTATCCAAAACTGTAGTGTGTTTTAGTGATTCTTCCTATAGCAAATTCAGGGCATTGTAGATTTAAAAAACAAAATCTGGGGGGTGGAGGAAGGAGGGCGGTGGATGGGCGGAGTCACGGGGTGTGACACGCCTCTTGGAGGCGGGACACAATTGCTAACAAACGCAATCAGTGCAACCTGGTTCTCTGTACCCCCAATAAATCCCCAACAACAAACACAACAACAAAAATTTTTAAAAATAAATAAATAAAAGACAAAATCTACCACAAGTTTTACATCCTCCATAAATATACATCCCCAGCTCAGGCCCTTTTCTGTTGTGCCAGCCCAATCCCTCAGTCAAACAAACCAGTTGCTCACAGAGAAAATGGAGCTCTGCCTTCTTTTGCCTCTCCTGCTCTGCTTTGGGACGCAGACGTCAAGGATGAGATTCAATATGCAGGTTCTCAGTGAGTAGTTCTCAAAAGTGAATAGTCCACTCTGACATCACGAAATCTGACAGCTGATTCCTGGGAAGTAGGTGCCTGGTCACTCATGTTTGCGTGTCCTGTTGTTTGTTCTTCCTCTATGACAAAGGGAAGGCATGCTGCCTGCTGGGTGGTAGGCACAAGTTCACATGCATCCGCCCCCCCACACACACACGCACCTGCATGCACCTGTGCGCACATGCATGCAAACACCCATGCATACCCCTCTTGCTTGCTTGAGCCCTTCAGAATTAGGAAAAAAAATGTGCTTCTACTTGAAGGCTGGGAGAAGCCTGTGAGGGGACTGAGTGCCTTTGGGGAGGGACACAAAGAGACAGGTCTGCTGTCGCCACCACACAAATGCTTGGTATGGGCGTCTTTGGTCCAGGATGCTCTGCCTAAGCTTGGGAAGCCTTGTGTGCTGGGGATGGCAGCAGCGAGCGAGGCTGACTCATCACTGCCACCCGGGGTGGCCCAGCTGTCAGAAAGAGATCTGCCGTCTCCTCCTCTTCCATTTCCCTGCCTTGTCAAAAAGCCACTGGTTGTGAATCAGCCTCCCTTATAGAGCACTCAGGAAGGCTCAAAGGGTGAGGGGAGGGGACAGCCGAGTACCAATTCTCCTCCTATGTAGCACCCTGCTGACTCACTTTGAGGCCTTGAACAAATTGCTTTTTCTTAAATAATTAATTATAATAGTTTTCATTTATTTAGTAGTTGACTGTGTGGGTGGTATAATGGAGCCACTGTTCAGACATAAGCCGGACCCACAGCACAGCCTGCCTCTCCCTTTCCCACATGAGATCTCATCCACACGGCAGCTCTCTGATACAGATGGTCATGTTCCCATTTCATAGATGAGAACACCGAGGCTCTGAGAAGTTCACTTGTTCTATCCAAACTTCTGACTCCAAATCCCACATACCTTTCAGTGTGCCTTTCTGAGCTTTTATTTTTCCATATGACAAGTTGAAAAATACTTCTTTCTTCTTCCTTTGGTTCCCTGAGCCTAAGATAACACATCTTTTTCTAACCAAGAGCTTCTTTGAGAAAGATATTAATTAGGACACCAGAGACCTGCTCTCCTTTTGTTCTCTTCTGGAAGAACGAGAGGAATAGCCCCGCTCTGGGCTCCCTGTAACCTGCTCTCCCCTCCAAGACACCTGCACCAAGCCCAGCACTGTCACAGATAAGCCTGTTTTACAGAATTTGTCAGTCACCCTACAGGGATCAGAAATGTAATAAACTGATTAGAAAAATTTAATGGAGCCAGGCACTGTGGCCTACTCCCTGGGACTACAATGTTTGTAGTCCCAGCTATTTGGGAATCTGAGGAAGGAGGATGGCTTGAGCTCAGGACTTCAAGGCTGTAGTGTGCTGTGATCGGGCCTGTGAATAGCCACAGCACTCTAGCCTGGGCAACACAGCAAGACCCTCATATAAAAAGTTATTGGAAATTTTTAAACTTATGCTAAGGTAATAAGAACAATATAAAGAAAAAATGTATTAAGGAGTTCACCCCTGATTTTATTCCCTCTATACAACCTGCTTCCCCATCTGTTTCCCCACTATCCTCCAGGTTATTTTGAGTTAAGCCTTAGACATCTTATCATTTAGTTTGTCAATATTTCAGTATAGATCACTAAAAGATTATACCCTTTTTGTAAATTTCAGATTAACATGAGGGTGCAAACGGTTAGGTTACAATGTTACATTTGTTAGGCAACATCCCACACCCAGGTGTGTCCCATCCCACACCCAGGAGGTGTGCCATATACCCTTCCTTACATTGTGCCCATTAGATGGGAGCACAGATTATGCTCTAGAGTGCCCTGGCATCCTTGTAGCTCACGGCAACTTCAAATTCTTGGGCTCGAGCAATCCTCTTGCCTCAGCCTCCTGAGTGGCTGGGACTGTAGGTGCCCACCATCACGCCTGGCTGTTTTTTCTATTTTTAGTAGAGATGGGATCTTGTTCTTGCTCAGGCTGGTCTTGAACTCCTGAGCTCAAGCAACCCACCCACCTTGGCCTCCCAGAGTGCCAGGATTACAGGTGTGAGCCACTGCACCTAGCCCTATAATCCTTTTTAAAATATAAACACAAAAGCATTATCACACCTAAAAAATTAATACTTAATATCGTCAAATATCTAGTCAGTGACCACACAGCCTCATTTGCCTTATAATTAAAAAAAAAAAAATTGTGGGTGTGTGTTTGAGATTGAGGGTTGTGTGTGTCTCTTAGTGTTGTTACCCTCCCCGCCAACCCTTCTCTGATTTTTGATTTATAACCAGGTCACATGTCTATAGTTTCCCATAGTCTGAATTATGTTGACTTTAGCTCTGGAACATCTATTTCTTTTACTTCTTTTGAGTTCATAGTTATATCAAGAGGAATTCATTAATGTTTGATATAGATTTCATTTGGCTCAAAACCTCACTGGAGAACAACCTCTTGGTAAGACATCAGGTGCAGGCCGGGCACGGTGGCTCACATCTGTGATCCCAGCACTCTGGAAGGCTGAGGCAGGTGGGTTGCTTGAGCTCAGGAGTTGGAGACCAGCCTGAGCAAGAGGGAGACCCTGTCTCTAAAAATAGCCAGGCGTTGTGGCAGGCGCCTGTAGTCCCAGGTACTTGAGAGGCTGAGGCAAGAGAATCGCGTAAGCCCAGGAGTTTGCGGTTGCTGTGAGCTGTAACGCCACATCAGGTGCCCCACACATCCTTATAGGAGAAATGGGAAACTCACTGACCAACAGGCTGAGATGGGGCATTTGTCTTATGATACCAATTTCCAAGGTGTGTCCTAGAATCTGTGCTCATGATCAATGCATCGACCAACCCATGCCAAGTCATGAAGCAGTTCTGTTCTGTCATCTAACTGTAGATACCAGATGGAGCAGTGAGGAGTGAGGTAGTGAATGGGAATTGACTGAGTATCTTCTACGTGCCTACCATGATCCTAGGTGTTGGGGACTCAAAATCAAATAAGGTCTAGTTCTGTTGGGTGGAAACGTATTCTCTAATGAGGGACAAACCCTTCAAGTCCAGGATGGTGGCATATTGTGAAAGTCCTGTATACACTTATTCACAGATGCCAAGAGCTGTAGGAGGGGTGTGTGTTAACCTCCCTAGAGTATGGGAGGCTTCCTGGAGGAGGTGGCTTATTATGAAGGATGAGGTAGGAACAGTTTTAGAACCGAAAATATTTGGTCCAGTCTCCTGCATTTCGAAAAGTGGCAGGGGTCTCAAAGAGACACAATCGTGTTCATTTTTTAAGAAAGATTTTCAGCAGGGATTCTAAGCAGAGTCTGGGAATCCTCATATAACTGGAAAATCATTTGTTTAGACCTCTCATTTCTTAACTTTTCTGGTTCCTCGGCCTATCTACACATCCCATAGGTCTGGAAGGGGAAGGTAACATCTTTCTTTCACCAATTCTGGGTCTTCTGCTTGGATGATTACCGAGTTTGCAGCCAATATTCCAGCAGCCAGAGAACAGGAAAACAGAAGAGATGAAAGTCCCCTGTGCCCGTGGTACAAGGACAACTTCCCCTGTTTTTATTCATTGTTTGTTTGTTCTCTGTCCCCTGTCTCTGCATGTAGCTTCCTGAGAGTAAGGACCATGATTGTCTCATTCTTATCTGTGACTCTACTACTTGGAAGAGTGTTTGCCACATAACTAGGGCTCAAGACTTACTGCAGAGTTAATTACCTTATTCATCTCCATCCACTTCCTAACCTTCCCACCTGGGGTGGGGATTCCCTCTGAAAGTTTCCCCAGGAGTACTGCAGCTCCTAGGCAGAGATGTGCTTTTTCAAATGTAAAGTGCTGGGATCAGACACATCCCCCTGATAGGACGCAGTGATAAGGCAGCTCCTCTCACTTTTATAGCTCATGGCTCCAGTCTGCAAAGCATTTCCATCTCCTGGTCTTACTTGAGCTTCACAGCAGCCCCATTACCATGAAGGCTGAACAGATAATACCACAACTGTTTATTGAGGAGGAACCGAGGTTCTGAGGGGCTTGTGAGTTGCACGAGGCCACACAGCCAGGGAGGACGAAGGCAGGCCTTAAAGCCTGGCCCGCCTGGCACTCTCTGGTACAACACTGTGCGAGACCACCAGGCCCTCCTTTCTCTGCTCACGGAACTTAAAGACAAGCAAGGAGTAGGTGTCTTCTCCTCAAGTTACTTGGAAAGCTCTCTGGGGAAGTCCAGTCCCAGCCATGGCCTTAAGTGGTTTGGAGTCCTTTGGAGAACAAGATCATTGGGGCTGCTTAAGAGCTTAGCAAAAAGACTGCCAGACAGAAAGGAAGAGGCAAACACCCACGAAGGAATAATGTGGAAGTAGACTGGTCAGCACGCGGCTGAGTCAGGACACAGCAGACTCACGTCCAGCTCTTCTACTTAAAATCACAGGGTCCTGTCTGACCCCAGGGCATGGAGTGCACAGTAACAACCATTTCTCCCGGCTGAGGCAAATGGACGGTGTGAGCAGTGCAGGGGTGGATTTATAGTGACAGCTGAAATAGTGCTGAGATGGCCTTAAATGTTAAGAAAACAACTATAAAATGTGGTTGGGGGCTGGATCTGTGCAGGATGAGTTAGACTCTTGGCTGTGATGTGCAGGGAGAGAACATGGCCTTGAAGGAAAGGCCGTCTGGGTTCATGAAGTCAGTTGAAGGTTGAGGGGGCTGGAGGGAACATAGAGATGAGGATGTCCTGACTCTCTCCCTGTCCTGCCACACACACCTCATGGAAATAACTAGCCTGGGTGTTGACTTTCTCCTTTCCCTTCTTCCCCAACTCCACTCCCACATGCCCACTGACTAATCTCAGACACATCAGCCCATTTCTTTGAGCCCTGTCTTTTCCTAAGTAAAATCAAGCTATGTGTAATTTCCTATACATCTAGTAAGATGAGGTACACCAAATAGGAAAAGTTGAAAGACTATTGTAAACAACACGAATGGCAGGTGGTTTTGATATCATCACTGTCAACACTTTAGGTGCATGTAATAATAAATATGATAAGGTCATGGCATTTTCAGGTATGCAAAGGATGGCAATTTGCCATCTGCTTGAGAGCCTGCCTGATTCTCGTTTAACAGCAATGACTAAGGAAATGACTTGTCACATCGATTCAAACCTTCCACTTGAAATCGTCCCTCTCAATGCTGGCCTTCCAACATGAGGTTTTATGTCATTGTCCTGCAAAGGGGAAGATTGTAGGACTCCAGGAGGATGGACAACAAATGTGTTGTGTTGGGGGAAGATAAGGAAGAGGGTTTGGAAGAAAGATATTAAGCCCTGCTGGGTGTTCTATTATGTCATTTTTAATTTTTTTGAGACAGCGTCTCAAGCTGCTGCCCTGGGTAGAGTGCTGTTTGTCATAGCTCACAGCAACCTCCAACTCTTGGGCTCAAGTGATCCTCTTGCCTCAGTTTTTTCTATTTTTAGTAGAGACAGGGTCTCGCTTTTGCTCAGGCTGGTCTTAAACTTGTGAGCTCAAGCTATCCACCCATCTCAGCCTTCCAGAGTGCTAGGATTACAGGTGTGAGCCACCACGCCTATTATGCCATTTAAAATTTGTTTTAAGTGACAGGGTCTTGCTTTGGTCAGGCTGCAGTGCAGTGGCCCGATCATAGCTCACTGTAGCCTTACACTTCTGGGCTCGAATGATCTTCCTACCTCAGCCTTCTGAGTAGCTGGAACTAACAGGCATTTGCCACCACACCCAGCTAATTGTTTTTTAATTTTTTGAAGCGATGGAGGTCTCACTATTTTGCTCAGGCTGGTGTTGAACTGACTTCAGGCAATCCTCTCACCTGGGCTTCCCTGCGCCTGGCCTGCTATGTGTTATATATGCATTTTATTTCTTTCAGCAGCCTCTTGACACTCATTTTACATATGAGAAAGTTAAGAATTTGCACAGCATCACTTAAGTTAGTAAACGGGATCAGCACTGCAACCCCATGTCTGCCTGCAGCCAGCCCGTGTTCTCTCCCCACACTCACTGCCTGGCCATGACTCACCATGGTCAGCTCCTTCATGGGGCTCCATCTTCTCCAAGCAGAGAGAACTCTTTGCCAAGTCATGAAGCCAGTTCTGTACCATCTCATTCCCCTATCCTGATATAAGTGCCTTGTTTAAATACCTGCCAATAATAATGTAATAAAAACAACAATAAGAATAGTTGAGCATTCATAGCTTACTAATAAATCTCATTTCATTTTATTATTTTATTATTTTGGATTCTCTGCCTGAATTCTTTAGGGCATAGATGACTGGGCCTATAACCTTGGAGAGAGAACTGTTTGTCTGCCTTGAATTTTCACCCAACCCCTCACTCATTCACTGCATGTCTCTGGAATAAAGAAACTGAGGGGACCTCTTGGTTCTGATTGGAGAATCTGAATCTGTGAGAGTATTTCCTCCAGGATCCAGACATCAAGAGGGGAGGGGTAATCCATTGGTTATTTCCAAAGTGTCTTTAAATAGCACCACAATTTAAAAAGGGACATATGCGTATTGTGTATATTTTGGAGACTATAGAAAAAAACAAAGAACAAACAAATTCGTTGGGATTATTACTCAGCAATTTGTTATGAACATTTGTCTGTCACTAATTATTTGCCTAACATGGTTTCTCATGCTTTTCTAGTATGCCATTAAATGATATACCAGTTAATCAGTTACCACCTATTTTTGGAAATCTGGATCTTTTAGTTGAGATGAATATTCTTACACATAAATTTTTATGTCCTGATTAGCAGAATAGGAATGAAAGCTTGAGTTTTGGGCAGTTCGCTGTGGCTCGTGCCTGTAATCCTAGCACTCTGGGAAGCTGAGGTTGGATGGATTGCATGAGCTTCAGGAGTTCGAGATCAGCCTGAGCAACGGCAAGTCCCTGTCTCTAAAACCTAGCCTAGCATTGTGGTGCGTGCCTATACCTGGGAGGCTGAGGCAAGAGGATTGCTTGAGCCCAAGAGTTTGAGATTGCTGTGAGCTATGATGCCCCAGCACCCTCCTGAGGTTGACCACATAAGACTCTGTCTCAAAAAAAAAAAAAAGGAAGTTTTTTTTGAGTTTTCTCTTTTGTAAATGGAGCTATAATACCCATTTGAAAGCAATGTCATGATGATTATACTACATAATAAAACCTATATAGTCCTTAGCACAGTGCCTTACTCATGGTTAACTCTCCATAATGGTAGCTATTGTTATGGGCTAACTTTACATCTGATTTTTTATTTTCTGCAGTGAAATGCTAAGAGTTGTCATGGTTTTGGAAGGGTGTGTGGTCCAGCTAGGCTAGCCTTGCTGAAGGTCAGGTGCATCTGGAAGCCACTGAGATACATTGCTTAAGCCAGTGAGGTAAGGCAGTAACCACCCAGACGTGGGGTAAGCGCAGTTGGGCTGCGGCTGTTCCTGAGTGTCCATGACCAAGACCTTCGGAACTCTGAATCCGTTATCACCAACCACGCAGGTGCTAAAGTTTAGATACATATTCACGAACGCCAGCTAGAGACACCTAAAGCCCTGCCTCCCTCCGAAACTCATCCTTACCCCCTTATTTTACATCTTCATGCCTCTATTGTAGAAATGTTGGCTGAGGGTGGTGTGCTGGAAGAGGGTTTGCCATAAGGGTGTGTCACCTGGAAGGGTGAGTCAGAAAGGTCATCTTGCTCTCCATAATGCCCAACTAATACCAAAGGATTTCAGCATGGTCCTGAGGATTGATCCTCTCGCTTCCGTGCAAGGCTGAAACCCAGAGCATTTAAATGATTTGCCCAAGGCCATGAAACAAATAATTGACACAATCAGAACCAAACCCTAGGTCTTCCGCATCCTTCCTCTATCCAGGATTTTTCTCCCGAGGCTCTGCTCATTTCCAGCAAATGAAAGGTTGTGGTTAACTTATTGGCCAGATATGTTTGCCTCTCTCCAAAACAGAATGTTTCTCCTGAGAAGTTCATCACTGGAAAAATGAAACCACATGGCTGTATGTTCCGGCCTCTGCTGGGCCTTTCCTGCAGAGAATTCTGGTAACATCATCAAGAAGCAGGAAGGAACTTTTATAAGGTGGCTCTTATTTCTTTTCTCCCCCTCTGAAATTTTATTCAAATATTGAAGCTGGGTTTTGTAGGATAAAGTCTCTCTTCTCTGGATGAAAATTTCTGCAGCTAAGTAGCATTTCTCTCATTTGCTTGGGTGCAAACTAGGGGAACCAGCCTTTCTTAGCTCAGATGCTGTCAACACAGGACGGGGGTGAAGAAAGAGCAGCTTTCCCTTGTAAAAAACCAGCCAAAGTGGGCGGTGCCTGTGGCTCAGTGGATAGGGCACTGGCTCCATGTACCAAGGGTGGCAGATTCGAACCTGGTCCCGGCCAGACTGCAGCAAGAAAATGGCAGGGGGTTGTGGCGGGCGCCTGTGGTCCCAGCTACTCGGGAGGCTGAGGCAGGAGAGTCGCTTAAGCCTAGGAATTTGAGGTTGCTGTGAGCTGTGATGCTACTGCACTCTACCAAGGGCAATAAAGTGAAACTCTGTCTCTAAAAAAAAAGGGCGGTGCCTGTGGCTCAAAGGAGTAGGGCGCCGATCCCACATACTGGAGGTGGTGGGTTCAAACCCAGCCCAGACCAAAAACAAAAACAAACAAACCAAAAAAAACCAGCCATAGTTCTTTCTCCCTCAGGGGCGCTGCCGGACTCTTGCTTTGCTTTTCAGTCAACTTAAGGCTGAAAATCTTTATTTAAAAGTGTTTTTATTCAGCTTTCAAAAACACCAGTTCATCTGTTATTGCTGGAGCCACCTACCACTTGCATGCAGGAAAATCCCAAAATGTCAAATTGTGGGGTTTTTACATTTTTGGAATCAATGGAAAGCCTGCCTTGATTGGCCTTCTGCTGGGCAAGTGTGGAGCAGGTGATTTTGCTGAGTCCCGTTGCTTATGCAAAGGGTGGTGGTGGCCGTCTGTGTGTGTGTGTGTGGGGGGGGTGTCTTGTGTTTGCCCAGGATTTGCTTGGCGATTTATTTGTCCTCTCAAAGGGCACAATCAGTGCTATCCCCTGGCAGGCCCAGGTCCATCCGCCCAGGCTTGGGCTTCTGATCATGAAGGAGGGTGGTAAGTCAGACAGAATAAGGTCACAGAGCAGGCCAGAGTGGTGGTTAGGAACACTGGGGCTATTCAGGCCTGGCTGGGTCCACATCCTGGTTCTGCCTCTTTCATCCAGCACATGTTTGTGGTGTATCAGCTAATCCCAGCTGCTAAAGACAGAGAGAAAAGACACATTTCCTCCCTTCAAGGAGTTTAGGGACTTGTTGAGAGAGAGAGGATGAGCAAATTCATGATTATTATGTGCTAAGTGCTGTAATCAAGGTGCAGGCATGCTAAGAAGGATTGCTGTTCTCAATCCAGAGTGGTAAGGAAAAATTATCAAGGGAAGAGGACATGACCTAATAAGACTTGAAGGTTTTAGAGTTACCCAGCTGGAGGAAAACAGACGGGAAAGAAGAAAAACGCTCCATGAGGGGGACAGGGTAGACGGGGTGTGGAGGGATAAGCGGATGTGGATCACTGGCAGAAAAATAAGTCTGTTGAGTGTGGTTGGAAAAAAGAATGGTGAGGCTCAGCTACGCATCCATCCGTTCATTCCCACAATTGTGCTGCGTGCCTGGAGTTTTCCCAGGTGGCTTTTCTAGGCTCTGAGGATGCAGTGATAGACACCCAGGCATGGGGTGGGCTAGGGAGCACAGATGGTGTTAGGGGGACTATGGGTTTGGATCATATATGGACATGACATTAGGACAATGACGAATCATTTAGTGAACAATTATTCTTTTTACAGATCTAATTACAAGGGGGAATCTTAATTCAGAGCTAATTGATCCTTAATAATTCTGTACTACTTGTGAAGCTCTCTCTCTCTCTTTTTTTTTTTTTTTTCTGAGACAGAGTCTCACTCTGTTACCCAGGCTAGAGTGCCATGGCATCAGCCTAGCTCACAGCAACCTCAGACTCCTGGGTTCAAGTGATCCTCCTGTCTCAGCCTCCTGAGTCCCTGGGACTAACAGGTGTGCACCAACATGCACTGGCTAATTTTTCTATTTGTAATAGAGAAAGTGGGGTCTCACTTTTGCTCCTGCTGGTCCTGAGCTCAAGGGATCCTCCTGCCTCAGCCTCCCAGAGTGCTAGAATTATAGGCATGAGCCATGGTGCCCCACCAAACTCTCTCTTTTTTAAATCAGAGCTATGAGCTTTAGGTTTAGAACACTCACAACAAAAGAATGTAACTAGAATGTATCAAGATTCCTTTGCTTCCTGTTTTGTCTTCTTTGTATGGTGAGTGGTGCTAGTTTTCCATTTATGTTAGTCATAAAATTTTCTTTAAAGGGTATTTGAGTAAATGACTTATTTTACTGAAAAACACGTAGCACAGGCACAATGACACACACCTGTAGTCCCAGCTACGTAAGAGGCTGAGGCAGGAGGATCGCTAAGCCCAGGAGCTCAAGGCTGTAATACTCCAGCAAGGGCAACATAGTGAGACCTGGTCTCTAAAATAAAAACAAAAAAGGAAGAAAGAAAAATACGTAAACACAGTAGAATACAAAGATGGATATAGCAAAACTAGCAACTTGATATGGAAGTTGCTGAAGTCCCGGAAACACGACCATGGATGATTTGAAAGCAGTGGAGTAAGGGTTTAAGCACGGACGAGCAGAACCCAAGGTCATGTCTGCGACTGAGACTTGTTGGACTGGGGGTTCCTTGGGTGTCACCTCGACTTTGAGAGCCCTAGCTCCTTGCATAGAGCACGGTACTTAGCATGTGCTTCATTTGGGGTATCCCAGGGCATGCCATTCACAGCTAATCTGCTTTAAAATCCAAAACCTTGCATTTATTCCTTCTACCTCTTCCTGTCATCACTCAGTCGCAGGGGTGCTTGGAAGGAGCTAGAAGCTCCAGCATTATCTGGCTGGAGCCTTCTGATGGGAAGCATTTTCCGGTATTGGGCCAGTGGGCCAAGGAGCTTCTGGATTTTCCTCTGCAAACGTGTTGAGTCCTCCCGACTTTTTGTTTTTGTTTTGTTGTTTCTTTATTTATTTATTGAGAAAGGGGCTCGCTCTGTCACCAAGGCTGACGTGCAGTGGTGTGACCATAGCTCCGTGTAACCTCAAACTCCTGGGCTCAAGTAATTCTCCCACCTCAGTCTCCCAGGTAGCTAGGATGGCAAGGCACACGTCACCATACCCTGCTAATTTTCAATTTTTTTTTTTTTTCTGGAGATGAGTTTTCACTGTGTTTTCCAGGCTGGTCCTGAACTCCTGGCCTGAAGCATTCCTCTTGTCTTGGCTTCCCAATGTACTGGGATTATAGGTGTGAGCCACCATGGTTGGCCAACTTTGTGTTTTGATCCTCCTGGGAATGTCTTCCTGAAGCCAATGGTAGTCACTCTGTCATTCTCAGAGAGAGAAAAATAAGAGGTGTGGTGAATGCTAATATGCCTACGGCACTGTCTTCCTTTTAGTAAGTAGCTCTTAGGCGACCCTGCGGTTTCTTTCTCTCTTTATATATATATTTTTACTTTTCCCCCACTATTCGTAAGTATTTGTGCATGTCATGTTTATTGCATTATGATTCTCTCAGCACCTTGGATATGTTCTTTGGACCCTCATTACACTGTTACTAACTGCCTTGCAGAATTTTGACATTAGCACATCGGTTCCTACATCCCAGCCATGCCAGAAGTGGTTTAACAAATGAAGTTTTCATTTAGAGGTATCTATAGGCTGGGTGTGGTGGCTCACACCTGTAATCCTAGCACTCTGGGAGGCCAAGGCAGGTGGATTGCTTGAGCTCAGGAGTTTGAGACCAGCCTGAGCAAGAGTAAGACCCTTGCTCTACTAAAAATAGAAAGAAAGAGCCAAGAGCCTCTCTTGAGCCCAGAATTTGGAGGTTGCTGTGAGCTATGATGCCACAGCACTCTACCCAGGACCACAGCTTGAGATTCTGCCTCAAAAATAAATAAATAAAATAGAGGTATCTGTAGTATAAAGCTGTTGGGAAATTACTAAATAGATGCATTAAGCTTATAACTTCACTCAGCCTGACCCAATAAGAAATTATTTATTTTGTTTTATTTTCTTATTTTATTTTTAGTGGTAAGGTAGGATTTTATTAGACAGAAAGGAACACAGGAGGAGTAAAAAGTATCAGAGCTTGCGACAAAGGGGAAGACTCAAGTCAAAGCATTTTAACCCCTCAGTTCTGAGGTAGCAGAATTTAAACCATAATGGTGATTTCTACAGGGCGCTAAGTCACTAAGTATATATTTTAAAAAGACTTTAGTTAAAACTAGAAGACGTTACATATGTGTCCAGCAGCTGCCCACCCTGCCCTGGGCGTGTTTGGGACCGGGGCTCTAGCAAAGCAGCGTTACAGGTGGTTCTGTGGCCTCCGCCTTCCCATCCGTGCAGGGTGCACAGAAAGCAGCCCCACTCGATGGGAGGCCTGGCTCTGTTGACTGACATTTCTCCTTATCTTGTTTTCACATCAGTTGCAGCATGATTCTGTTCAGAGCAAGCGTGGGTGGGGGTTCCTCCTGCCCTGCCCTGTGCTCGCTGTTAAAATAAGAGGGTGGTTGATTGTTTTGTTTTTTAAGTAAAGATCAGGTCACTAGGAGTTAGTGACTCCCTGGGTCCCTGGAGGGATTTGTTCATGGCAAAGAAAAACCACCCCTGCCTTTTCGGGGGTATGTTTCCAACAATCCCTGGGATAGCCGTTTGATTTTGAAGATTAGGGTCTGGGGGCAGTTAGTAGTTTTGTCTGTCTGCTAAGGGGAATTAGATAGCTCTCAAAACATTTGAACTACATTTTCAAACCCAAATAACTGGACTTTTCCAGGCAAACACCAGGAATGGAGGTATGCGACTGACCACTAGCGTGTCAATTTCACCTTCCAACCCACAGAGAACTTTTATATATGTGATTATCCCCATATTACAAATGAGAAAACTGAAGCTCAGAAATAGAAAATTGTGATCAAAGTCATGTGTTTTATGGCCAGTGACTGAGGAGCTAGAAATCAAACCCAGGTCCACTGCTTTCCGGTTCTGGGCCTCACATTTCTTTCCATCTTCTTGTCCAAGTTGAATCTATTGATGCTTCGGTCAAGGCTTTGATAGTCCAGGCTTAGTGAGGCCAGGGTAGCCACGTAAAATAATTAGGGACTGAGTCATTGCATTGCAGCACAGATGCAAAGATTTTTGGCAACACAGAGACAGAAAAAAGGAAAAAGACAAGTGTTTACTGAGCAAGCAGCTTCTGTACTGGGAACTATATGGACTTGACACTGTGCAAAGCGGTAGATACTTATATAGCTTCTCATTTAACACTCAAACAGCTTCTGGAAATATGTTTTCTCATTCCCACCTGGTAGATAAGAGCACTAGAGCTTGGAGATGGAAGGAAACTTGCCCAAAGTTGCGTAACAAGTGGTGGAGCCTGAATTTGAACCTAGGTGTCTGATTCCAAAGGCAGCGCAGTCCAACCCCCACATTCTATTGATGAGGAAACCGGAATGCCTGTGCTGGTCTCTCAGCACGTCCTGGGCACGGCTGGTCGCAGTAGTATAACCTCAGTGTCCCTTGCAGGCAGATCTCATCTCTTTAGAGTTGAGATTCTGTCAGAGGAAAGCTGTTAGCTTACAGATAACACCTCTCCCCTTACCCATTCTCCTGTAAATTACACCAACTTTATGTTGCAATTTTTATTGGGCTTTGATTGCTACCTTCTTGTTGCTCCACACCTTCCAGATGCTGCTCATCTTGGCTCTGTAAGAGGTGTCACTAAATCACCCCATTTGACATTTGATTTTGACAATTTCTCTTTACTTTGCCACAAGGTAGCAGAGGATGCCTTTTGAGACTTTGTAGACTTAGGATAGCATAAAGCTAAAGTAGAGATAGAAGGTGGATGTGTCCCTTAATAGAAACTGCACCCATGGCCTGGGAGAGCCTGGGGTAACCATTAGGTAAAAAGCAGGCACCAGCTGCAAAGATCCTAGACACCAGGCTTTGGTGCAGCCCAGGTGGCTCCCCACGTTGCCACAACAAGAAGAACCTGAAACTGGTCCCCTAACGCCCGCCATGTCCCAGCCTCCACATTCCACCCTCCTCACGCCCAGCACTCTCACCCTTGTGGGAATCTATTTGCATCAGTACTGCCACTGATGTGCATTTCAACCCGAGGCTGTGTGTATAAATGTGTGGTTCTCAATCTCTTGGCCCCCAGTGGAGCCTCATGGGTCGGGGAGACAGAGAGGCACGGGACAGTGGGAGCACATGTCTCTTAGGTGACTGCTATACCTAGGTTATTTTATTTAATCCTCCTGGCAGTACTATGAGGTGGGTGTTGGTCCCATTTTACAGAGATGAAGACTGAGAGGCTCCCAGGGGGTTGGTAGTTTGTTCAAGGATGTGCAGCGAGTGAGCCACAGAGCCGAGATCGGAACATGGCGTTCTTTCCAGAGCCCCTTCTCTTTCCTCTTCACCATGCACTAGAGGTAACAGAGTGCCTGCCTTCAATGCCTTAGAAAGGGTGGAAAAATAGGACCCCTGATCTCAAAGATCTCACGACTCTGGAGACTGTGGAACATGGAGCCACAGAAGGAAGCGGCCGTGTGTTCTTGGCACTTCCGTCAACCTTTGTACTATCTCGTCATCTGAATTATCTGTAGACAGCATTCTCTGCCTTCCAGAACTATTGTGAGAAAAGTATCAGATGAGAAACTTTTCAATATCTTGTGATAAAGCCCTATGTAAGTGTTAATACATAACTTGGAAATCGATCTAGGCACAGACACTGGTACCCACAACCCAGCCGTGAAGCAGACGCAGCCTGTTGTCGGTGCTGACAGGAGTTTCATTCACCTGGACTCAGGCAGGGGACAGGTGTGCAGCATGAGACATCAGCTGTGGGGACTGGAGGCCCTGCTGCTCTTCTGGGGCGGCCGGGGAAACCGAGGCAGCCATCATCCCTATGGAGCGGCTCCACTGTGGGAGTGAGCAAGAGGCCAGTCCTGGCCATTATGTGGAAACCTCAGATTTATTTTTTCCACACTTGCTTCGAGATCCCATTCCTCAAGGCTTATAACTCTAGAGCTTGGTGGAATGGTTTAACATGGAGAGCTGAGCCTCTTCCTTGGTTTGGACTGTGACCAGAGTTACAAACAATGGGTCCATTTTTTTTCAAATCATTTCCCAAGTTTCGGATTCCATTAAGCTTTAGGGTTTAGTGGATAAACTGAACATTTCTAAACCTCATTATAGCTTAAACGTTTTCATCTTTTTTTTTCGATTTGAACATTCATGCATTCATCTTACTCTCGTAGTTTATTTCTGACCTTGATGTTGACAGTGTGGGATGCAACTTGATGCAGGGAGGCTTCACCTGGTGTAAACAGCAGACTGCCCCAGACAGTGATTGACAACGTGGGTGTGAGCCCTGGGGGCCTGTAGGTGTCCAGAACTTCAGAAGACACTCTGCTCCACATTTAACCAGATCATCATGTTTCATTAGGAAAGGAACATGAGTGCTATGGTTATATTTTCTGTTTTGCATTAAAAATTCCCAGCCCCCATACTCTAATCCTGACAAGCCCATGGGCCGGCACTAACTTGCATAGTTGTGTGATGCTGCTCCAGCTGCTTTGAATTTTCTTGCCTTCTTTGTCCGAAGGCATTAACAGATCTAGTTGTTTCTTGGGAGGGTCTAAGGACGTTATTGATTGGTTCTGAATTGCCAAGAAACAAAAAGACAGTGGGAAATGTTCTAATTGGGTCTTTTTATTGTGCAATGTAGCCTGAAGTTCCCCAGGGTAATTAATGTGAAGTGCAAAAAGTTTAATGTTCTAGTCTAAAAGGCAGTGGGAGAAATTACATAGCATGGAAATAATAAAATGAACTCTTATTACCGAGAACGAGGCTCTTGAAGTGGCAAATGCTGCTGGTCACCCAAGGGGAGCGGTAGCCTTTCAAGCTGGTTTTTTGGGGGGGTAATGCTCACAGTTTCCGACATCTGTGGGCTTTTTAAAATGAGTTTGTTCTTCCTTCTGACGCTCATTTCAACACTCCATGGTGACGCAGAGCAGAGATCTGCTCAAGGTCATGGGGCCTTGGCTTGCATCTCCATATGGTCCTGTAGCATCCGCTCACCAGCCCACTGCTTCCGAGAGGAACTAAGTGTACTCAGGGTGAAAAGGATGGAGGGCTGAGAATAGGACCAATTCTTTCCTTTTGACTCTTCCCTCAAGATGTCCCTGCCTTGCTCTGAAAACCCCTCCAGACAACGTTGGCCCACAGCAAACCATCCCTTCCTCTGAACTGCGAGGCACATTGGCCTTCCCCCTGTGAGCCCTTGTACAGTCAGGTTTTAATCTTGGCTCCCAGTTTCCTTGATGTTGTGTCCTTTGCCTCCTTATGTCTCCCTCACTCCTGACATGTGGACTGTCAGTACTAGAGTACTTACAATTTTTTTTTTTTTTTTTTTAAGACAAGAGTTTCACTATGTGGCCCTTAGTAGAGTGCTGTGACATCACAGCTCACAGCAACCTCCAACTCTTGGACTGAAGCGATTCTCTTGCCTCAGCCTCCCAAGTAGCTGGGACTACAGGTGCCCGCCACAATGCCTGGCTATTTTTTGTTGCAGTTGTCATTGTTGTTTAGCAGGCTCGGGCCACGCTTGAACATGCCAGCCTCAGTGTATGTGGCTGGCGCCCTAATCACTGAGCTACGGGTGTCCAGCCTAGAGTGTATTTTCAGCAAATACCTTATAAGGAAAAGTAGTATTTGTTTCTCGAAAATGGAATTGTTAGCTTTAGCAATGAACCCAAGTCCAACATACTTATGTGCAGGAAAACATTGCATCCAAAATACTAATGATGTCAGCATGGAGAGAGATGTATGAGTCTCACATAAAGATCGTTTGAAAGTACTTAAGGGAGGGCAGAGGATATTATCACATAAAGCAGAATAGAAAACTCTATCCCTAAGAGGCAGAACGATCCCTTGCCGTCATCATTCAAGATCAAATTGGAGTGAACCCCAGATTGCAAGAAATTCTAGAAACCAAAAATGTATTTGAGGTTTTGAGGAACAGATAAAACATTAAGCAGAGGCCGGGTGTGGTGGCTCACACCTGTAATCCCAGCACTCTGAGAGGCCCAGGAGGGCAGATCACCTGAGTTTGAGACCAGCCTGAGCTAGAGTGAGACCCTGCCTCTAAAAATAGTTGAGCATTGTAGTGGGCACCTGTAGTCCCAGCTACTTGGGAAGCTGAGGCAAGATAATTGCTTGAGCCCAAGAGTCTGAGGTTGCTGTGAGATATGACACCATGGCACACTACGGAGGGTGACAAAGTGAGACTCTGTCTAAAAAAAAAAAAAAAAAAAATTAAGCAGGAAAAAAAAAATCATCAGTTGCATTCATTTGTTCCTTTATTCACTTATTCTTTTTTTTAAATCTGACTTGCTCTGGTTGTCAAATAACCACTCACTCTTTAAACAAATCACGTGTTCCCTGAAGATGGGTGCTGTGTCTGGGTCATTTCCGGAATGATCTCTTCCCTTTTTCCCCAAGCCTTGCCTATAGCAGGTACATAGTCGATGTTTATTTATTTATTTATTTATTTTTTATTGATCTGTGTTGGTTGCAGCCATCCCATATACTTGATTTTTTTTTTTCACTTTTTGAAAAAAAAAAAAAAAATACTAGTCAAATAATGCTTATGCCCTTGGAAAATGTGGTAAAAATCCGCCTGACCAAAAGTTATAAGTGAGGTTTAGAAACTTGGGTGGTTTATCAATTTCAAAAAGAGGTTTAGATCGTGTCTGAATAAAAACTTTTAGACATGGTGAATAAGTGGGGTCATCTGAGACTCGGGGATTTAACAGAGTTTTTGGCAAAATAAAACAAGAAGTTTTGAGCCCCTCGTTCTGTGGGGATAAGAGTCCAACCTCCTGTGACACAGGAAATGCCCACCTGAGGTTTGAAAAGAGAACATGGTCACATGGTATTTATTGGGTTAGTAGTTGGCAGAAAAGCATGTTTTCCTAGGATAGAAGAGAGATTAGCAATGGCGTAAGCCCTGGGAAAATACCTTATAGGGACCTGGCATTTTTGGCCTGTACTCTACAAGCTTTGGAGAGGTGGTCTGTCCCTGTCTTGGTGGATAAGAGGATCTGTTGGCTTGGGGCCACTGTCTCCTACGTGACATCAGTCATAGCCTAGAAAAATGACTCACTTGGACTCGGAAACCAACCTGACTTGCTCAAATTGCCCATGGCTATAAGGTCTCATAATAGACCAAAGAAAAGTTTTGCCAACAGTACCAAGTGCTTTGACGTCTGCGTAAGAACTTAGAGGAACCAAAGCTGTTGACCTTTTATTGACGAGCTGAGTCTTTGGCTTGAAGCCTACCTGTTGAACCATCTAACGGGATGTCTTACACAGTGTCTGAATCACAACCTCCGAGTCTTCCTCTGAGTTCACATTTCTCAGCTTTGGAAACACTTTCTGCTCTTTCGTTCAGTTGAAGACAGCCTTGTAAAAGGTTGCACTGGTTCAGCCGTAGGTATAAGAATATTTCCAGGGGGGCCTGAGCTCAGGGGCCTGAAGGACCTTCAGTTGCAACAGATAATAAGAGAATTCCCTGGGTCTCAAGCCAGTGGGATATTAAAGAGGCCACTTTCCCCAGAGACTATGAACAGATGTCTCTGGAAAGGATTGTTTATTTTGTTTTTTTAACAGAGAATTTTATTCTGGGTTTTTTGAAGGGTTGAACTTCCTAGAAGTGGCAGTGGGTGGAAATAGGCAACCTTCTTATGTTGCTTTATTTGGGGGGGAGGAGGGGTGTTTAGAAAAAAAGAAGAAGAAAGTCACCTGGATAAAAGACCTATGGTTAAACAAAGACTTTTTTTTCAGGCTCCAAGTCTCGTTACTTCGGCTATGGAAGGGAACAGGCACTAACCTGGTCAAAATTATATTTTGGGGTCAGATCCCAGGCCCCTGGCCCTGCATGGAAACTGTCCATGGACACAGGCTGGCCTCCAAGCTGCCAGCTGGACTCTGAGTCTCAGAGAGAAGTAGCTTTGGGGTTGTAACTGGCTCACTCCAACATCCTCCCCATGGTGAAGAATCAACCCAAGACCCATAGTCAGTGGGCCAGGTTCCCTTTGAACATCATAGCAGTGTCTCACAGAAAATGCCAAAGCAAGATAGGTCTGCTGTTGAGCCCTTAAGAAGGGAGACTCTTTCCCAGGAGTTACCAGTGTAAGCATGCTTGTGACTCCTGGGCTTCTTTCCCTGGAATTTTTTTTTTTTGAGACACAGTCTCACTCTGTCACCCTGGGTGGAGTGCCGTGCTGTCATAGCTCACAGCAACCTCAAATTCTTGTGCTCAAGGGATCCTCCTGCCTCAGCCTCCTGAGTCGCTAGGACTAAAGGCACCTGCCATGATGTCCGGATAGTTTTTCTATTTTAGTAGAGATGGGGGTTTTGCTCTTGCTCAGGCTGGTCTCCAGCTCCTGAGCTCAAGCAATCCACTTGACTTAGCCTCTGTTGCTAAGATTACAGCTCCATAAGTAGTTATGGAGGTACAGGGGGATTGTGAAGCCTTGTGAGTAGATTAATAGGGAAAGAAAGTGACTGCAAGTGGATTCTTTCTGACCTCCCGTCTCCACCATCTAATTTTATTTTATCACACTTTGTTCCACCCTTGCTTTGCCTAATGCAATTCTCAGGGGCTACAATCTTTCTTTTGTGAGAAAAAACAGTTGACCAGCCTGGAATCCTGTGATCCCAGGTGTGATGTCAACCTCTACAAGACTCCCCAAGGCAGTGAGACACACATCTGGTGGCTAACTGGGTCTAGATTTCAAGCTACCTCGTGCCCTCAAACTGTTTTTCAACCTTTTTTATCTCGCAGAACAGTTGAACCTGTAGTTAAATTATGTTGCTAAAAAAAAAAAAAAAGTGTAAAAGAAAAAAAAAAAGAATATCTTTACTGTGCTTTGAACTTCTTTTGAAAATAATTTAACTAATGATCTTGAAAAAGTTTCACAGCACGCCTAACCTCCTCTCACAGCATACCAGTGTGCCACGACACACCAGTTGGAAATCACTGCTAGTGGCTATTCCTAAGGGGTCAAAATATTAATCATGGAGAGAGAAATTCTTCCTTAGTTGCCAAAACTCTAGTTCTAGACTCAGACCTAGGGCTTGGGACTTTTAAAAGTGTGGGTTATTTAGAAGCCTGATACTGCTGAAGATTATTATTATTTTTTTTCCATTCTGTTTTTTAAATTAAATCATAGCTGTGTACATTAATGCAATCATGGGGCATCATACACTGGTTTTATAGACCATTTGACATATTTTCATCACACTGGTTAACATAGCCTTCCTGGCATTTTCCCAGTCATTGTGTTAAGACAT
>CAUYPK010016002.1:0-14672 GCA_963574355.1 Loris lydekkerianus | reverse complement strand
GGAGGTTTTGTCTTTGAATTTGTTAAATTCTTGAGACAACTTTTGAATTTCTCCTCAAATTCCTAATTCCATTTTATTAATCTTGTCTGCAATCCAAATTCTTTATTCAATTTCTGACATCTCAGCCAGTTGTTTATGAACATGATCTTTAATTACATCTGCCGTATCTTTTCTTTGGGGGGGTTGATCTATTCTGGTTATTCATATTACCAGAGTTTTTCCGCTGATTCCACCCCATGATTATTTTACTTCCTTTGATTTTTTTCCCCTGGGGCTTTATCGAGGGCTTATACAGTGTTGTGGCCTGAGAAACTGGAGCCCTATCTGGTATGGTGGGGCTCAGTGGTTCTGTCTTGTTTTCAGCTGGTATCTATTCAACCCTAGTGTAACATTTACTCTGGGTTGAAGTCTCAGCTCCGAGAAAAAACCAGCATTTAAACCACCCCACCCGCCCACTTCTGGCACCAATTAGAAAAGGGAAATCAAACCTTCCCACAACTGCACACCCAGGGCACTGCCTGAAAAGTCCTCAGTCCATTGGTTCAGTTCAGAAGGTCCAAATCAATTGTCTCAATCGGCACCTGTCTCGGTGGGAGAATTCAAGAGGTCTCTGGGGATTGGATCTCAGGGGTTGGTGACTACTCTCATATGGCTTACTCCAGTGCTGCGTGGAGTCAGGAGAAGCCACCCCGCGAATAGATCAGTCTGGGAAGGTTGATGTCTCCTTCCCCTCTTTGCCACTCCGTCAGACCCAGTCACTGGTGTCTCTGCAGATGTCTAACCCAGTTGCTTGTAGTGAACAGATACTCCATGGGTTTGCACCTGCCTGAATTGCAAGGAAATCTGCTAGGCCTCTGCAGTCTGCCACTATCTAGCAAGAGGATGTGAGGCCTGACATCCTTGGATGCTTGATGTAGGGGGGTGTGTTCACTCAGACTTAGCCTTGCCCCTGATTGATGTTGCTAACAGAACAGAAAAGGACAGGACAGGACAGGAAAACTTGTGGGATTCTGTCTCTGTTTCTGCTAAAATCGCCTGCAGAAGATAGTGTGTTCTGAGTTCAAATATATTTGCTGCTGGAGGTGTGTATTCGAATACTCTGAGTTCAAATATATTTGCTGCTGGAGGTGTGTATTCGAATACACGTCTTCCTGCGCTTTTTCATCACCCCTGGAAGCTTTGGGGGGGGGGAGGTTGTGAGCAGTGTCATGCAAATCCTTTACTCATAGTTGAACTCCTCGGGTTGCCCTGGGAGACAGGGGATGTGGCTTCAGTATATCTAGAAGTGAGCCGTTTTGCTGTTAAAAAAAAACAAAAAAAAAAAACAAAAAAAAAACCTGCTATCAACCCTTTACTGACCAGCCGCAGTTTATGCTCTGTCTACACCCCTCAAGAGATCACCCAGAGATCCGGACTCCTGGAGGACAGGCCTCCAGATCTGAGAGTGGAAGCAAAGGAGAGTGCTCTGAGCCCAGAGCTGCAGCTCACACAGTTTTGTGCCTGGCCGCAAAAGTGCCAGAAGAGAGCCACCGCTCCACGTCTCTGGGAACTGTGGCTCTGGAGCGATTTCTGTCTAGCCGACCCTTGTCTCCTCGCTCCCACTCCCCAGAGACAGCATAGTTGAGGCACTGAGCACCCCATAAAAGGTCACCCTGCAATCTGGACCTCTGGGGAGCCTGCCCCCAGATCGCCGACTGGGAGTGGGAGGGAGTGCTGGGAGCTCAGCGCTGGAAACACTCACTCGGTATTATGCCTGGTCGTATTGCTGCCCAAGGAACGCTGCTGCACTGCCACCACGCTGTAGGGAAGTGCTGCTGAGATGAAGCTCCCCCTCCTCGCTCGCGTGCCTCAGTGCCAGCACTGTCCCGTCGCAGCTCGGGGACTGTCCACTCCTCTGGAGGAATCACCCAAGGATCCGAACTCTTGGTGGACAGGCCCCCAGACCCCTGAGTGAGAGTGGGGAGGGAGCGCTGGAAACTCAGCGCTTCAAAGGGGGAAGCTAGAGTTTCACTCAGTTTTCTGCCTGGCTGTATTGCTGCTCAAAGAGGGCTGGTGCACCCTGCGGCAGGAAAGTGTCACAGGGAAGTGCTGCCATGGCATGACTTTCCCTCCACCGCGTGTTCCTCACTCCCGTGCCTCAGAGTCAGCGCTGGTCAGTCACAACTCGGGCTCTGTCCACACTCCTCCCCTCGATAAATCACCCAGGGAGCCGAACTCCTGGAGGAGAGACCTCCAGATCTCCGTGTGGGTGGAGGGGAGTCCTGGATTGTCGGGAAAGGTATTTAAAGTTTTATACAGTTTTATGCCTGGCAGGGGAGCACCATGGCACCCTAGTAGCGGTGGTAGGTCCAGTTTTTAGAAGGTCACTCCCGTGAAGTGGGAGGGCTTTTAATTTCTGCCCTTTTGTTTGTGGGGCTCTTAAGCCGGACTTGTGGGGGAGGGGGGACTCCCGTCCACTTGGTGATGGATTTTGTACCTTTTGTTTGCGTCCTTGTGGTTTCAGCTTGCCTGTTTTGTTGATGTCCGTTCTTAAACCTTCTCTCTTGGTATAGCTCGAAACCTCCAGGTTACTCACTAAATTTCCATCCCTTAATTCTCCTTCTGGATGGGAGCCTCTGTGGAAAGCTGGCTTCAGTCCTCCATCTTGTCTCCTCCCATAATATCTACTATTGAATACAAAATTCCTTTTGTTCTTTGACTTGATGCATTTATTACTTTAATCACATAAGTGAAATTAAACCATTAAATTTACATAATTCAAACATACTTCTATCAGTGCTAATCAACTAATTGAGGAACAATTTGCAAAAAGTTTCCTAATTAGTATTAGCTACCCAAATATCCATTTTCAATGAATTATTTACCTGTTAAATATCTTAAAGAAAAAGAAAAGCCTAAATTACAAAAGTTTGGTGGGTTTTCTACATTTGATTTTGGCTTAATGGTGAAATAGCACATGGTACAATTATATGGCTCTCTGTGGAAAAATTATTAGAATACATTGAAATTTTTTTGTAGAAAGAAATTCTTATCAAGAATTCTTGATAAGAATTTTTTTCACTTTCTCACTTAAATTTTTTTTACTTTCTCACTTAAAATTCACTTAAAAGTGAATTTTCTCACTTAAACAGGTAAATTCATAAGTCTCTTAAAATATGGCAAACAGATGATCAACTTTTTTCTTTACTAGGATATTTATAGTAGGTACTCAGTTACCCCATAGAAGTTATATACTTGATGCTTACTTTTAAGTTGAAGAGAAAGGCAGTGTAAATCGAGTGTTTTTAAACAGGAACGATTCCTGCAGGCATCCACTTCTGTTTCGTGTTTGTTCTCCATCCTTCTACCAAACAGCAGAAAAAAGACTCCTTTAAAACTCACTCACTGAGACCAGCTATATACTGACAGACAGATAAAGATATCATGAGTAAAGAAGCTACATGGCAATATTGCTTATGAATATAGATACAAAATCTTCAACAAAATATAACAAAATTAATTCAACAGAAGAGTAAAAGGATTCTACAATGTGACAAAGTACAATTTAGACCAGAAATTCAAAATGGTTTAATATGTGAAACTCAATGTAATATACCATTAAACATTAATAGAATGAAAAAATAACCCATATGATCAATTTGAATGATGCAGAAAAATCATTTTCCAAAGAGTTTGATGATAAAAAAGAGCAATTCAAAAATTAGAAATAAAAGAGAACTTCACCAAATTGATAAAGGCATCTATAAAAATCTGACAACTGATACCGTAATTAGTGGTGAAAGAATGAAACATTTCCACCTAACAACAGGAATAAGACATAAATGTCTGCTTTCACCATTTCTATTTAAATTGCACTAGAAGTTGTATCCTGAAAATCAGATGAGAAAAAGAAACAAAAGGCACATAAATTGAAAAGGAAGTAAAACTTTATTTGTAGATGACATGGTCTTATATACATGAAATCCCAGAGAATACATAAGAAATTTTCTAGGGCAAATAAATGTATTTAACAAAGTTTTAGGGTACAACAAGATCAAAACACAAAAATCAGTTGTGTATCTACCTGCCAACAATGAACATTATGAAAAAGAATATAAGGAGCTGATACCATTTACAAAAGTAAATATCCAGGGATAAATTTATCTAAAAATGTGAAGACTTCTTTGCTGAAAAACCACAAGATATTTTGAAAGAAATAAAATAAGGAAAACCATCCCATGTTCATACATTGGAAGACATTCTACTGAAGTGGCAATACTTTCCAATGTAATCTACAGATTCAATCCAATCTCAAAAAAAAAGAAAAGAAAAAAGAAAAAGAAACAAATAAAAAACATTTTTTTCCTCTTTTTGCATAAATGGACAAGCTAAGTCTAAACTTCATATAGAATTTCAGGAAACCATAAAATAGCTAAACTAATCTTGAAAAACAAAGAACAAATTTCAAAGACTTGTACTTTTCAGTTTCAAAAATTACTACAAAGCCACAGTAATCAAAACTGTATGGTACTGGCCTAAGGATAGACATGTTGATCAATGGAATATAATTGAGAATCCAAAAATAAACATATAAATCTACAGTCAATTTATTTTCAACAGGGATGCCAATCACAGTCAGTGGGAAAGAACAGACTTTTCAAGAAATGTGTTTAAGACAATAGGATAGCCACATGCAAAAGAATGAAATTTGTCCATTACCCTACACCATATACAAAAATTAACTCAAAATTGAAGAAAGCCCCTAATGTAAGATCTAAAGCTATAAAACTCTTAAGAAAAAATAAAGGTATATTCTTCATAACAGTGGATTTGGCAATTTTTATTGTTGTTGCTATTGTTGTTATGACCTCTAAATCACAAGAAACCAAATAATAAAGAAACTCTAGCCTTAAGCAAACTTAAAGACTTTAGCATATAAAAAGACAGTATCAAGTATCCAAGTCAAAGGACAACCCACATAATGAAAGAAAACATTAGCAAATTATGTAACTTCTAGTGGTTTACTATACTGAATATATAAAGAACACAACTCAATATATATATATATATATATATATATATATATATATTTAAATATATATATGTAAATATATAAACAATAATATTAAAAATGAACATAGGACTTGAAAGACATTTCTCCAAAGAAGATAAGCACATAGCTAATAACATGAAAAAATGTTTAACTTTATTAGTCATTAGAAAAATACAAATCAAAACCACAATGAGATTTTAACTTATCCACTAAGATAAATATAATTGAAAAGAAAAAAAGAAAAATAACAAGTGATGGCAAAATGTGAGAAAATTATAACCTTTGTTTATTTTATATTCTTATCAATAGAGATTTAAATGATGCAATTGCTATAGAAAATACTTTAACAATTCCTCAAAAAGTTAACCATGGAATTATTATGTGACCCAGAAATTCCACTTCAAACAATATAAGAAAAATAATTTAAAATGGTATTCACTCAAAACCTTGTACATTAAAGAATTGTTATAGTAATTATAGACAAAAAGTTAGAATAACCCAAATGTCTGTCAACTGATGAATGGATAAACAAAAGTGTTATGTCTATATAATGGAATATTGTGCAGCTATAAAAAGAAATTAAGTACTGATACATGGTACAACATGAATGAATCTTAAAAATAGTATGTCAAGTGAAAGTAATAGGACACAACAGGCCACATACCATATGATTCCATCCATATGAATTTATATAAAATTTTGAGAATAGGCAAATTCATAGAGACAGATAATAGATTAGTGATTTCCAGGTGATAGGGGCAGAGGGAACTGAGGAATGACAAGGAAATGATAACTAATAAGTTTAGGGTTTGTCTTTGGCATGAATCAAATGTTCTGGAATTATGGAGCAATATAGTGTATATGTTTTATTTTCTGTTTAAATTAGTTACTATTAAATAATATTTTATTTGCACCATATTATTAGTTAAGCCATTCTAAACAAATATTTTTTAATTTAGGAAGAAATTATACTGTATAAAATTCATTATTTTAAGATGTACAATTCAACAGTTTTTAGTACGTTCATAAATGTTATGCTTCCGTCACCAATACATAATTCCAGACAAAGAAAATAAATCTATCTGATAATAATGATGAGTCATGTGCTAATTATGAATACATGATTTTCTTTGAGAAGGGGGCTGACACACTGGGCTGAAAGCCAATGTTGAATCAGAGGTCATAATGTCCACTCCAAGTTATGGAGAGGTTTGTGTCTTTCTATATCCACAAGCTCTGGGGGGCTCAGTAATCCCAGATTTTAATGACAGGCCACAGTGCCTTCCTCTGCCAATCACATGGGTGGAGACCCTTACAGTGAAGACTTCTCAGTTTTCTTAGCCTATGAACCTGCTAACTGTTTAATGGGCTAAGATGGGATACTGGTTTCTCCTGGTACTGAGGAGGTGCTGGCATTGTAAGAAATCATTTGTAACCCTTCCTAGTAATGGTGGGATTTGGTTTTATAAAAGAAATGGTGAACTATTGGAATTTGTCTTTTAGAAGATAGCCTAATGATAACCAACTAGCTCTTCAGTTTCTTGAAAATTGAAAGGTATTCTCAGCTTCTCATATCTGTTTATTTATAGACCACAATTAAACTACGCATTTAATTAAAACACTCATTTTCTTATGTTAGACCCAGCTCTGTGTTCCATTTACTGAACGTCACCCCAGTTTTTGTAGAATCCCACTTTGTTCACAGACCTTTACCAATAACTGGATAGTTCATTGTTTCAACTTCTTCAAATATGAAGAATGAATGTAAACATAAAAATAGAAACTATTACTTTCCAGAATGATGTTGACTCCAGTCAACCTAAGGAACATTAAGGCCTCTTACTTTTGAATCATTCAACGAACATGCATTGAGAACCTATTATCTTAATGACACTGGCCTGGTTATTGGGAGCATACAAGACTGAATAAGAAACTAATTTTTTTCAGAGCATTTATTTTGCTATGAAGAAACCAAAAATCAGGACTAAAGTAGAAGGTGAATAAAATCAGTATCAAAAACAGGTCAAACATCTTGCTTTGGAAGCAGAATAAAGGGAACTAATTCTAACCCCAGCAGTCAAAAGGCTCTATAAATCAGTGATGCTTCTGCATGGGAATTTTGAAACATCATGGGGAAGCAGGTAGGGGTATGACTGTGCTCTCCAGCCAGTGAGGAGAGAGAATGGAAGTGATGATACTGATCAAATGTGGTGGCTGGAAAGGGAGACCAGAACAATCTGGGACTGAATCACTAAGGTCTTGAATATCATGTGAATGCACTTCAACATTATTCTGCAGGCCACCAGCTGGAAGACCATGATGGATGGCAGAAACGTCAACTGACCTAGGTTTTAGGGAGATAACTAGGGCAGCCATGTGAATGACAGATTTGAAAATCTGCTTAACGAGGAATAGTTAGTAAGATACTTAAGGAATCCAGGTTTATTCATGTGATTCACTGGATAAGGAGCTCCTCATAAGAAGCTTGTAAATCGTTTCCCTCATCTTATTTCTCCAAGTTTTACTTTTGCTCAGAGACTTATTCAAATTCAAGCACCTATAAAGTTTTCTTCAAAACTGTGATGACATTTTTAGGAACAGCAATACAACTTTTCAACAGAAATACAGAAAAAGATATTAAACAACTGATACGATCTGGGTCCTTAAAATTGCATTCAGATGGACTTAGAAATATGCTTTTTTTTAATGATGAACATCACATTGTCAAAATATTTGATTTTTGAATAGAAACCTGGTTTGCAAGAGCATGTACTGAAGTGAATGGTGAAAAATACCAAAAGAAACAAGGTAAAGGGACACTTAAGGGAGTTAAGTAATATGTATTATTTTACATATCAGGCATCTTCACTTTTTACAATGTATTTAATAGATTGCAAAGACCTAAAAAGATTACCTGGATTGACTACGGGAAGTCATAACAAAGCCTTTTTATATACAGAACCAGTGTTAATTAGACATGACTTTGAGAAGTCTTTTAAAGTGCAGGTGAGATCAAGAGCGCTGCTGGTGCAGAAACCAGACAGTCAGGAACAACCTATTGGGTACATCAGTAGGAAAAGACTTTCCCCCAGAGACTCGTTATTTGATGATTGAAAAAGAATGTCTGGACATCAAATGAGTTTTGGAAAGTTTAAGGTACTAACGTATTTTCCTGGGGAAAAGAAAATTTGTATTAGAGACAGATCATAAAGCTGTACAATGGTGGAATAGAATGAAAAATGAGTGACACTCAGCTCCTAAGATATTACATGTCCTCGTAGCAATGTATATTTGCACTTCTTCCAGTAGTCTCATGAATCAAATATGGTAGTGTGTTTATTGCAGATATTTTCTGAGCTGTGAGTTATCCTTACTGTCCATGCAAGGTAAGAGTCTCTGCAATCTAATCTCAATACTATTTTAAGAAAAATTAGCACATGATTCTACATTGTCACACTTCTTTGCAGTTTTCTCTCATGCTCACTTAACGCAGTGGTTCTCAACCTGTGGGTTGCGACCCCTTTGTAACAATGAAAATACATCATGGCATTAGGAAGGTTGAGAACCACTGCCTTAAAGGGAGGAGCCAGTTCACTTCCTGCAGGTTATAAATGCTGAGGGGCGCATGTCAGGTTCTGGTGGGAGTTGCTTGAAAACCTAGAGAAGCAAGTACAGTAGATCCTCTGTAACTTGACCAGCCAAGGGACTGTGACCAACTGGTCAACATACAGAGGTGGTCAACGTAAAGGAGCTAGGCCTACTGTACTGATACATACATGTGATGCATGTCTGATATGTGAAAATGAAGTCACCATAAGGGGTGGTCAATGAAGGGAGGTGGAAAACCTCGGGGGTTCTCCTGTAATTGATGGATTGAGCCTGATCAAGGCTCTGTGTGATGAGATGTGATGTGATGTGACAGGATGATTGTGTGATCTTCTCTCTTGACCATGCTCCCTCTTCTGAAATGTGTTCTGTGCTCTATTGTTTGTTTTCTCCTACATTTGTTCTGGATTTTATGGTAAAATTTCTGTAGTGTTGATGAGACTGCAATGCCAATAAATGGAGAACCAGGACATGAATCTGGAAAGCCTAACATTTTTCTGGCTCCACCAGTTCCAATCTCATTTTGGGAAAAATGAAATCTATACATGTATTGGGTGCCTTGATTAGGCTCAAACTATAACTTGGTATTGCAGTAAAGAGTATATTCCTCCTCCAGAAGACTAAGGGGCTTTCTGTTGTTTATTTAAGGTGGAGAGAGAGACTTTGTGTATGTAAGTGTTGGCAGGGCCACAGGTAAATGAGGAAAAATATGAGTAGGGGTTATGGCATAGTGTTTTCTCCTCTGTGCTTCAATCTGAGAGACTTCTTCTGAACTGTGGGAGGAGACATCAAAGGGTAGAAGTGAGAATTTGAGAAGGTGGGAGTAGAATATGAATAGTAAATCTTACAAGTTTCAGTGATGATATATGACAGAAACTGGGGTTAGCCTTTTCCTCAACTACTTTCCAAGGAGCACAGTGAACATTGGCTCTTGAAGTCATCAGCTGGCCATACCTGGCTGAAGATCTTCAAGGAGGACACTATGACAGAGATGGTGTGTGTACCCAATCAATAAGTACTCTATTCCCGGTGTGTCTGAAGATCTAGAAGTGAATTTCAGATTCTCAGTTTGCAATGGTTAAAAGTTACATACAAGTTTTATAATGTGGATATCATGAAGCAATGCTCATTCAACAGAAAAAGCATGTCTTTCATCTATGTCTTAGTCTATTCTCTGTTGTATATAACAGAATATCTGAAACGGGGTAATATATAAAGAAACAAAATTCGTTTCTCATTGTTGTATAGACTAAGGTTCACGAGCTGCTTCTGGTGACAGAGTTCTTGCTGGTGGGGGTCTCTGCAGAGTCCCACAGTGGTGAGGGGGTTGGGTATGCTAGCTCAGGTCTTTCATCTTCTGTTAATAAAGCCACCAGTCTCATTGCCATGGTAATCCATTAATTCATTAACCCACTAAGCTATTAATCCATGAGTGGATCAATCCATTCATTTGGGCTCTGCCCTCATAAACTAGTCTCCTCTTAAAGGCTCTACCTCTCAATACTGCCATATTGGGAAAGAAATTTCAACTTGAGTTTGGGGAGACAAATATTCAAATCATAGAATGCTTATTCTCACACTCTCTCTCTTTCTACACACACACACACACACACACACACAAACACACACAAAGGTCTGACAAGTAAGTTCATGAACACATCCTAGAAAAAGTGCTACATACTTCATTGCTGAATATCGCTATAGTCACCTTCAAAGTAATCCTCTTGGGAAGCTATCTGTTAATGCCTGTGCCTAGTCCACCCTTCAAAGCAATTTTGTGACTTTTTTTCCTGGAATGGCCATCAGAGCTGCATCATACAAGGAGCTCACAAATGAACAGAAGAAAAGGAGTGTCCAAATTTTCCAAGGCTTTTTGGAGAGGCAACATGGTGTTTGCGACCTTGTGATCACAGGGGATGAAACATGGGTGTATCAAAGCATCAAAGGGTACAATAAAAGTCAGTCAATCTTCCACTACAAAACAAGTCCCATCAGTCCAAATCAAGAGTCAAAACAATGTTGCTTAACTTTTTTGATGTCAGTGGGATTGTTCATTATGAATTTGTATGGATTTAAAAAACAGTGAACTGAGTTTACTACTTGGAAGTGCTGAAAAGACTTCATGAAGAAGTTAGACAAAAACTACCTGAATTTTTTGCCAACAACTCATGGCTCTTGCATTATGACACTGCACCAACTCACATAGCACTGTCAATGAAGGTGTTTTTAGCCAGTAAATAACTGTATTCGTGCACCCACCACATTTACCTGATCCGGCGTCCAGTGACCTTTTTTTTTTTTTTTTTTTGCTATCTTGAATTTTTTATTATTTTTCTTTATTTTTATTTTTAATTGTTAAATCATAGCTGTGTACATTAGTGCAATCAAGTGGCACAATTTGCTGGTTTCATATACAATCTGAAATATTCTCATTAAACTGTTCGACATAGTCTTCATGGCATTTTCGTAGTTATTGTATGTAGACATTTGTATTCTGCCTTTGATAAGCTTCGCCTGTACCCATTCTAAGATGCACCATAGGTGTGGCCCCACCCATAATCCTCCCTCCACCATAATCTCCCCCCTCCCTTTCCCTTCCTTGGCCCTTTCCTCATAGTCTTGCGCTATAGTTGGGTTATAGCCTTCATGTGAAAGCTATAATTTACCTTCATAGTAGGGCTGAGTACATTGGATAGTTCTTTCATTCATGAGATACTTTGCTAAGAAGAATATGTTCCAGCTCCATCCATGTAGACATGAAAGAGGTAAAGTCTCCATCTTTCTTTAAGGCTGCATAATATTGCATGATATACATGTACCACAATTTGCTAGTCCGTTTGTGGGTCGATGGGCACCTGGGCTTCTTCCATGACTTAGAATTATGAATTGGGCTGCAGTAAACATTCTGGTACAGATGTCTTTGTTATATTGTGATTTTTGGTCTTCTGGGTATAAACCTAGTAAAGGAATTATAGGATTGAATGGCAGGTCTATTTTTAGGTCTCTAAGTAATATTCAATTCAATATCCCTCCAGAAGGAATGTATTAGTGTGCATTCCCACCAGCAGTGTAGAAGTGTGCCCTTTTCTCCACATACATGCCAATATCTCTGGTTTGGGGATTTTGTTATGTAGGCTACTCTTCCTGGGGTTAGGTGATATCTCAAAGTAGTTTTGATTTGCATTTCTCTGATGATTAAGGATGATGAGCTTGTTTTCATGTGTTTGTAAATTGTGTTTCTGTCTTCTTTAGAGAAGTTTCTCTTCAAGTCCCTTGCCCACCCTGAGATGGAATGACGTGTTCTTTTCTTGCTAATACATTTGAGTTCTCTGTGGATTCTAGTTATTAGACCTTTATCGGAGGTATAACCTGCAAATATTTTCTCCCATTCTGAGGGATGTCTGCTTGCTTTGCTTAACTATGTTCTCAGCTGTGCAGAAGCTTTTCAGTTTGATCAGGTCCCAGTAATGTACATTTGATACTGCTTCAATAGCCTGGGGACTACTCCTCATAAAATATTCACCCATGCTGATTCCTTCAAGCATTTTCCCTGCACTTTCTTCAAGTATTTTTATAGTTTCATGTCTTAAGTTTTAATCTTTAATTCAGTGAGAGTCTATCTTAGTTAATGGTGAAAGGTGTGGGTCCAGTATCAATCTTCTACAGGTTGCCAGGCAGTTCACCCAGTGCCATTTGTTAAATAGGGAATCTTTTCTCCCACTGAATGTTTTTAATTGACTTGTCAAAGATCAAATAACGGTAAGTAGCTGGATTCAACTCTGGTTCTCTATTATGTTCCAGACATCTACTTCTCTGTTTTTGTGCCAATACCATGCTGTTTTGATCATTATCGATTTATAGTACAGTCTCATGGCTGGTAGCATGATTCCTCCTGCTGTGTTTTTATTTCTGAGTAATGTTTTGGCTATTTGAGGTTTTTTCTGATACCATATAAAATGAAGTATTATTTTTTCAAGATCTTTAAAATATGACAATGGAGTTTTAATAGGAATTGCATTAAAATTATATATTGCTTTGGGTAGTATAGACTTTTTAATGAAGTTGATTCTTCCCAGCCATCAGCATGGTATGTTTTTCCATTTGTTGACATCTTCAGCTATTTTTTTTCTTTAAGTTTCATAGTTCTCTTTGCAGAGATTTTTCATGTCCTTTGTTAGGTATACTCCCAAATATTTCATCTTCTTTGGCACTACTGTGAAAGGAATAGAGTCCTTGACTGTTTTTTCAGCTTGATTATTGTTGGTATATATAGAATGCTTATTCTCATACTCTCTCTATATATAAAGGCTACAGATTTATGGGTGTTGATTTTGTAGCCTGAGACATTGCTATATTCCTTGATCACTTCTAAAAGTTTTGTAGTAGAATCCCTAGTGTTTTCCAGATATACGAGCATATCATCTGTGAAGAGTGAAAGTTTGATCTCTTCTAACCCTATGTGGATACCCTTGATCACCTTTCCTTCCTTAATTGCAATGGCTAAAACTTCCATTACAATGTTAAAGAGCAATGGAGACAATGGGCAACCTTGCCTGGTTCCAGATCTAAGTGGAAATTATTTCAATTTAACTCCATTCAGTACGATATTGGCTGTGGGTTTGCTGTAGATGGCCTCTATTAGTTGAAGAAATATGCCTTCTATACCAATTTTCTTAGGTGTTCTGATCATGAAGGGATGTTGGATATTATCAATAGCTTATTCTGTATCGATTGAAAGAATCATATGGTCCTTATTTTCTAGTTTGTTTATATGCTGAATTACATTTATAGATTTACATATATTGAAACAGCCTTGAGAGCCTGGGATAAATCCCACTTGGTCATGGTGTATGGTTTTTTTGATGTGTTGTTGGATTCTGTTTGTTAGGATCTTATTGAGTATTTTAGCATCAATACTCATTAGTGACATTGGTCTATAATTTTTTTTTTCTTGTTGGATCTTTCCCTGGTTTGAGAATCAAGGTGATGTTTGCTTCATAGAATGTATTGGGTAATATTCCTTCTTTTTCTATATTTTGGAAGAGGTTTAGTAATATAGGTACTAGTTCTTCTTTAATGATTTGGTAGAATTCTGACATAAAGCCATCTGGTCCTGGGCTTTTCTTTTTAGGGAGATTTTGTATAGATGTTTGTATAGATTTTGTATAAATGCTATTTCAGAACTTGATATAGGCCTGTTCAACATTTCCACTTCATTCTGGCTAAGTTATGGTAGGTGGTATACTTCCAGGTATTGGTTGATTTCTTTCAGATTTTCATATTTCTGAAAGTAAAGTTCCTTGTAGTATTCATTAAGGATTTTTTGAATTTCTGAGGGGTCTGTTTTTATTTCATCATTACCATTTCTGATTGATGAAATTAGAGATTTTACTCTTTTTTTCCTGGTTAGGTTGCTCAAAAGTTTATCTATTTTTATTGATCTTTTCAAAAAAACAACTTTTGGATTTATTGATTTGTTGTATAATTCTTCTGTTTTCAATTTCATTTAATTCTGCTCTGATTTTGGTTATTTCTTTTCTTCTGCTGGGTTTGGGGTTGAAGTGTTCTTCTTTCTCCAGTTGCTTGAGATGTTCCAGTAAGTTATTAACTTCCTCTCCTTCTGTTTTCTTGAGGAAGGCTTGCAGTGCTATAAATTTAACTCTTAGGCCTGCCTTTGCAGTATCCCAGAGGTTCTGGTAATTTGTGTCTTGATTATTGTTTTTTTCCAAAAATTTGGTGATTTCCTTCTTAGTCTCGTCTATAACCCATCTATCCTTCATCATAAGGTTTTTTAGCTTCCATTTTTTTGTATGTGTATGCAGGTTCCTGTTTTTATTGAGTTCAAATTTCATTCCGTGATGGTCTGAGAAGATGCAAGGAATAATTTCTATTTTTTAAATTTGCTGAGGTTAGATTTGTGGCCTAGAATGTGGTCAATTTTGGAGTATGTTCCGTGGGCTGATGAGAAGAATGTGTATTCAGTTTAGTTGGGATGAAATGTTCTGTAGATGTCTTTTAAGTCCAGATGTTGAAT
>CAUYPK010016001.1:0-39639 GCA_963574355.1 Loris lydekkerianus | reverse complement strand
TTCATATGTCTGTAGGCCGTGCGCCTGTCTTCTTCAGAGAAGTTTCTCTTCAAGTCCCTTGCCCAGCCTGAGATGGGATCACTTGTTCTTTTCTTGCTAATACGTTTGAGTTCTCTGTGGATTCTGGTTATTAAACCTTTGTCGGAGACATAACCTCCAAATATCTTCTCCCATTCTGAGGGCTGTCTGCTTGCTTTACTTACTGTGTTCTTGGCTATAGTACCTGATTTTGGACTTCAAGCTACTTCTGTGTTTGATAAGTCATCCAGTTTATGGCATTTTGTTAGAGCAATCCAGATGAACCAAAACACTGTGATTCAATGAACCTTCATTTTATTTTATTTTTAGAGAGCAATCCAGATGAACCAAAACACTGTGATTCAATGAACCTTCATTTTATTTTATTTTATTTTGTTCTCCATGCTGGACTGCAGTGGTGTGGTCATAGCTCACTGTAACCTCAAATTCTTGGACTCAAGTGATCCTCTTATTTCAACCTCTGGAGTAGCTAGAACCTAGTTCTAGCCTCAAGGGATCCTATTGCTTTGGTTTCCCAAAGTGCCATCTCACCCAGCCTCTTTTAATGAAACTTTATTTATAAAGCCAAGTGGCTAGCACTCAAGCTATAGTTTGTGGATCCTTGCTCTAGTTAAATAAAGGTGATTATGTAAAATGCTTAACTTTTTTTATTACATGATTATATTTTGGATAGTATATCTCAACTTCAAGAGAGGAGAAATTAAAACTCCCTTGATACTGCCATCTCCTCTCCCTTACCTCTTAGTTTTTGATTGTATTATTTTTTTACACTGTCCAAATATATAATATTCACATTGTTTTGAGACCATAATTGGAATGATTGTTTAGCACTAGTTCTTTAAAATGGGGCCAGTATTCACAAATAGTTCCTTTCTCATAGCTTCTCTACTTGAGTCCTTTATTTTGATTGATCTCTTAATTGGCTGGCTTTGGTTATCAAGCAGTTCTTCCCAGTAAGTGTTTATGGGTCCTTTACTTCCCTGAGCCTTCATACCTGAATTACATCTAGAACCATCCTTTCTTCTTCTTAAAATTTTGTAGACATTGCACTATTGTTTTCTACAATGAATCTTGTTGTGAAATCTGTTGTCGACCTGATTTTATGCCCTTTGTAGGTGATTTACTTTTTTTTTTTTTGGCCTGGAGGTCTGAGGCATTTTTCATCTTTGACATTCAAGTATTTAACCAGGAAATACTTTTATGTTAAATATTTTAATGAAATTTCCTGGAATTTGGTGTTTTCTTCCCACTTGTAGACTCATTTCCTCACTTTGAAATTTTTTTTCTTACATTACATCATTAAATACATTTTCCCTTTCATTTGCCAGGTTCTCTGTTTTAGGGACACTAAGTGTCCTTAAATGTTGGCTTATCTTTATCTTTCATGTTATGGTACCTAACTATTCTCTCCTGATTCCATTTAGGATAAGACATCCTGAGTTTTAGCTAAGTACATGGCTATCCAGTTACAAGACCACACTTCCTGGAATCCCTTGTGGCTAAATGTTAATAGGTAACTGACTCAGGGTCACGTCCTCAGAGTGCTTGGCCTAGACTACCTGTCTTCTTTCTATGGGCTGAAATATGTATGTGGAGTAGAGCGAGCTTTTACCCAGAATGAGAATATCCTGTAATGACTGGAATGAAGAGATAATGGAACATCAAGATAGAAAGAACCATATCTTGAATGATTCTGTAGAGCAGAACTTTCCTGCTAGCCTTGCACTTCTCACCTATAGACTGCTAATTTATTTAAGTCATTATCTATTTCTTTGTTCCAGCAACTTAATCTGTACCAAAGTAATGTGTTCTCTATTCACTTCTAATTAACTTCCCGTCTTTTTCCTCCGTATTTCCTGTACTTCATCTTTTTTTTATGTCAATATCTCAATATTCAGCAGTGTTTGTTCTGCTCATTCTATTTACAGTTTATTTATTAGTCCCATAAAGTCTTTTGGTATTCATTTTGTTTATTTGCAGTCTCCTTTTTATCTCATTCTGCTATTTTACCATCTCATGTTTCAGCTCTAGTTTCACTTATTCCATGTTCTTATCAAGCTGTACTATATAATGTAAAGAAATTGGGAGAAAATTCCTTCTGTTACTTGAGTTATGTTTTTCTACGTTAGGCTTTATCTTTGCAGCCCATGACTCTCCCTTCCTCCCCCTTCTCTTCCCTTTGTTTTGTTAGCTGTGGGTGATATAATGACATGAAGACAATGCAGAGGTCACAGTAAATCAGTGTAGTGACCATATCATTTCTTTTTCCCTCGGAAGCTCTGTCCAGACATTCAACTTACAATGAAATAGTATCTCCTCTCACATTATCTGGAACCAGTCTGAGATCTCTCCCAGCAACACATGAGAACTGAGTCTTCTGTGTTTTCTCTATCTTTCTGTTATCTGAGGGCTTGGAGTGGGGAAGCTGCTATTAAGGAGGTATGCAGTCTTTGTTAAAATGTTTAGGCTCTTCTACCCTCCTGAGGTTTTGATAAATATTCTGTGTCAGGATTTACACTACCTAGTTGACGGTGAGGCCATCCATCCCTTGAGGGGTTCGGATTGGAGCGCTGTTGCACCCCTCTACTCTGTCTCTGAACCTGCATGATCATATCCAGCAACCCTGCTCCAACCCTCTAAACCAGGAAGGGAAAATAACAAGGGCATGTATCTAACCAATTTTAGAGGTAGAACTTAAAATGTGGATCACTGCTTCATTACCCAGCATTTTTTTTAAACTGTATTTTCTTGCTCCCAGAGATTCAGAATCTTTAGAGCCAAGCACAGCTTACGTCACCAGCCCTACTACTATGTCCTCATATTAGAGCTCTATTACTCTGACTCTTTCCTTATTCCTTTCCTGATGACACTTAACTTGGATATATTAGATAAAGAAATCTTATTTTCTCTCAGCCTCAAGTTTTCTAAAATTCTTGGAGAGAGAATAAAAATTCCCAGGAGAGGCATCTATCATAAAGGCAAAAGTCTTGGGCTTGGAGCCCTGGATTTGATCCTAGTTCTGTTAAAATTAGCAATATGTAGAGGCAGTAAGTCATTTGACTTCTCTGAGTCTCAGTTTTATCTCATGTAAAACAGGAAACTCTTATCTATAGGGCAATAGAATTTTATATAAAGGATCTGTTCTTGGAGGCATTTCATAATTCTGAACTCACATAATTCAAGACAGCCAAAGAATGGCAGGTATGGCAAAGACTGCTGGCTAATCTCCAGTGTGTTTCTCAGACAGAAATTACATTTCCCAGTCTTCCTTGCAGTTCCATGTAGCTTTGTGACAAGGTTCTGGCCAGTGATAGTGATTTTCAATCAGCGTGCCATGGCACACTGGTATGCTGTGAAAATTTTCAAAGATCATTAATAAAATTATTTTTGGAAAAAGTTCAGAGTACGGTAAATATATTCTTCTTTTTACTCTTTTTTTTGGGATCAACATAATTTAAGCATGCCAAGGAAGTTTAACTATAGGCCCAAGTGAAATAAAGAAGATATAAAAACACTGACTTAGTGATTCTACTAATTGGAATACAGAATATGGTAGGACCTGAGCAGGCATTTTAGCTCACAAGACAGAAAACCGATACTCTAAACAAAACAGGATATTTTTATTTACTCAAGTGGTGCCTCTCACTTTAGCATAAATATACATTCACTCAGATGGCACAAGTTTTGAAAAATATTGAAGTTTTGTTTCATTTTTTACCTTTGAGAGGATTTAAATCATTCCAAACTTTGTGTATAGAGCAAGAATTTATTATTTTGCATCATGATTGCTTCTCAGCCTTTTGGCTAAGATCAAGTGTCTTTTACATCATGATATTTAGAATTTATATAACCCAATTTTACATTAAATTCGGCATCACTGTTCTTTCATAACACGCTTATGAGGAAATAATAATTTAATATATAGAGATGCGTCCCATAAACTTTTTTCATACCAGAAATTGATTTTTTCACATAAACATTTTATTGAAGTACAACTACAACATTCATTTTTAAAAAGCCACAAATCATAATTTGAAATGCATGATGAAATTTTCACCAGTGACCACTGTAGATAACTGGCATCTAGAACAAGAAAAATTTTAGGCACCCCAGAGGCTCCTCTCGTGCTCCCTCCCAGCCACTACCATAACACAAAGGTCACCAATATTCTGAATTCTATTGCCTTCTATTTTTTTCTGTTTTTGAACTTTATACAAATGGATTATTATACTATGTATTCTTTTGTATTTGTATTCTTTCTTTCAAAATTGGTTGTGAGATTCACCATGTTGCTATGTATTGCAATATGTTCACACCATGAACTTTTAAGTATTCATTTTAAATGATAAATTATATGTATGCTATAACCAGTAGGACTTGAACCTCAACCTACCACTTTTTTTTTTTTTGCAATTTTTGTAATGTTTCTTCTAGAATATTCTCCCTCTCTTGGCTCTGCTACTTACCTCTTAATATACTTTAACAACTGGTTTAAAGGTAACCTTCTTTAGGGAATCATCTGATTTTTTCTTCCTCTGAGTTTCTATAGCTTTTTTTGTAACTCTATTTTTGTAAGTATTTGTATACTACTCATCTAATTCATTCCTTTTATCTCATTTGAAGAAGAAATAAACCAAGAATGTTTTTTTTAAAAAGTACTTAAGATTTATAGGGAAGGAACAATGAACGCGAACACATTAGCAACAAATAGTTTCCTTTTCGATAATGGTAACACGAGACTAAATAATGGCGTATTTATCCCTCTGGTAACAGACTAATATTAAGGAAGACAACAGTGATAAACTCTGGACAAAATATTAAAAAAAAAACCCAAAAACCTATTTGATGATACTAAGAAAAATTGAAAGCAAGCAGAAGCCAAAGGGGAATTAATCTTGAAAGAAGGAAATGGTAACAACTGGGATTCATGTGTATGTGACTTCTGGCCTGGAAGTACTTCTCAGCTGTGAGATGCAAAGTGGCTATCGTTCAAGAGGAAACATCACACAGTCTTACTGGCTTGAAGTAAGAGGAGGGAGGTTAGGGCTGTCATAAAGACTGAAAATAAGGAGGAACTGTAGAAATGAGGAAGCTGCAAGAAGGAGAGATCCCAAAATTTGCAAATAAATGCCATATAAATCCTTAACTGACCTTTAAGCTCCACATATACAAATGAGATTCTAAGGAGTCTAGCAAAAATGTAACAGTAAAAGTAAGTTTTGAAAAAAATGAGAATAGATTTCAACTACTACCAACCACAGCAATGATAGAATTCAGAGTTTGAATCTAGGTAAATTAATTGCCTACTTGAATAATAATTGACATATTAGAAAGCAAAGTAACAGGATTCCAAGTCTCTACAACATATCGTTTATAATGTCCAGAACAATAAAAGTTACTGTATATGCAAAGAAACAGGAAGAAGCAGCTCATAGTCTAGAGAAAATGTAGTCAATAAAAACATCACAAGATGATCCAGATGTTGGAATTAGCAGATATTAGAGATGCTATTATACAGATTTTAAAGACTTTAAAGGAAATATTGTCATAATGAATTAACAGATGAAAAATCTTGGCAGAGAAATCATAACTATATAAAAAAGAACCAAATGGAAAGCCTAGAACTGAAGTAAAATATTTGAAATAAAAAAATACATTGAATAGTTTTCACAGCAGATTAGAGTGGGCAGAAGAAGGTTAAGATAGACAGATAAATTAGATATTACCTAATCTGAATAAGTGAAAGAAAAAAATATATTAAAAAGAATATCTCCTTAGTGACTTGTGGGACAATATCATGTTATATAACTGGTTTGTCACTGAAGCCCCAGAAAGAGAGGTGAGAGAAACGTAGAGAAAAATACTTAAAGAAATAATTGCTAAAATGTCCCTCCAATTTGCTGAAAAACTTAAACTTATAGATCCTAGAGGTTCAATGCAATGTACTCTAAACAGAATAAACACAAAGAAAACCATATGCGGGCATTTCACAATCAAATTCCTGGAAGTAAAAAACAAAGAAAATCTTGAAATCAGCCAGAAAAGAAAAAGAGATCCATTACACATACAGGTAGTCGATGATTTGAATGATAGCTAACTTTAGAAACAATGGAACTTTTAAGTATTGAATAAGAAAGAAAGAAAAAGACATGATTACCTTAAATTCAAAATCCAGGAAAAATCTTTCAAAATAAAAGCAATATAAAGACTTTTTTTTTTTTTTTTGGGACAAAAGATGATCATGTGTCACCAGCAGGCACACACTATAAGAAAAGCCTAAAGGAAGCTCTTTAGATTGATGGAAGATGACACAAGATGAGAACTCAAATCTATTTAATTTACATGACAAATATAAAAGAATATGTTTTTCTTCTCTTAATTTCTCTCAGATAATTGACTATTTGAAACAAAAGATTATTACATATTGTACAGTTTATAATATATGTAAAGTACATGACAATAATAACACAGAAGATTATAAGATAAATTGTATTCTGTAGTTGCAAATTAAAAATGTAAGGAATTTGCATTAACTTCAAAGAAACTCTAGTAACTTAAGGATATTTTAATTCCTAGAGCAACCACTAAAAGTAATACAAATTGGTATAGTTAAAAAGCCAATAAAAGACTTAAAATGGAATAGTAAAAAAATTTTTTTACTCACATCACCCTAAGTTAGTGAGAAAAAAAAGAATGAGGAAGAAAAAAACAGATGGGATAAGTAAAAAAACAAATAGAAAAATGTTTATTGTAAATCAGAGCATGTCAATAATTACATTAAATGTAAACAGAGTAAATACTCCAGTTAAAAAGCAGAGATTATCACACTTGAACTTAAAAAACAGAACACAACTATATCTATAAGAGAAATACTTTAATTTTAAAGGCATAGGTTGAAAGTAACGGTAAGAAAAGATCAATGTACCATGGAAACTATAAGAAAAAGAAAAATGGAAAAACTAAATTAACATCAGGCAATAGGCAGGGGTGTCCAGACTTTTTTTTCCTCTGCCACATATTAGGAGAATAAGAGTTGTCTTGGGCCACACATTAAATATACAAACACTAACAAAAGCTATTTAGCAAAAAAAAAAAAGTCCATGCATACTTTTTGTGATATCTGACACCACAAATAAGCAAAAAAGTCCTCACAAAATCAGCATAGGGCCCATGGGCTATAGGTTATAGGCACTCCATAGTTTAAGACAAGGAGGATTATCAGAGAGAAAGAGATTTTTCTTTAAAAGATGAAAGTGTTAATTAAGAAAACATGATAATGTTTATGTCTCTAATGATATTAACACAAAATATGTGAAATAAAAATTATCAAAACTAAAGGAAGAAATACACAAATCTTCAATTAGAGTTGAAGATCTTAAAGTGCTCCTCTCAGCAATTGGTAGAACAAATAGGTCTTTAAAGATCAGTAAGTATATAGAAGGACTGAACATTATCATGAGCCACCTGGACCTAACTGATCTTTACAGAGTAAACCAACAACTGTAAGATATACAGGGTGTTCCAAAAGTCACCCCTAAAGTCACCATACATAGGGAGGATAGGAAATTATAGCTAAATGTACCTTTATTTACAAAATATTCATTACAAAATTTTACAAAATATTCTGTGTTAGCCACCTCTTTGTATATTCTTTTTGTGAGTACATGGAACATTCACCAGAACAAATTATATCCTATGCCATAAAATAAATCTCACTCATTTTCAAAAGACTGAAATCTTACAAAGTATATTGAATAGGTGTAGATATGAAAATGTAACTAAATGAAAAATTTCCAAGTGTGAGTAGAAACAAAATTCCATGAAGATTGGTTGACTCAATAACTGGGAGAAAACAGTATTGCTATTCTCCTCCTTCTTCTTTTTTTTTTGAGACAAAGTTTCACTTTCTTGCCCTGGTAGAGTGCCATAACGTTATAGCTCATAGCAAACTCAAACTCCTGGGTTCAGGTGATCCTCCTTGGCCTCAGCCTCCTGAGTAGCTCGGAACATGAGTACTTGCCACAATGCCCAGCTAATTTTTCATTTTTCTATTTTTGGCAGACAGGGCTTTCCTTTTGCTCAGGCTGGTCTCAAACTCCTGAGCTCAAGTGAATCTCCTACCTTGGCCTCTTAGAGTGCTAGGATTATAGATGTGAGCTACCTGCCAGGCCTACTATTCTCCTTCTAATAAAAGCCAAGCCACACTGTTGGTGAAGTCCAGAAGGACAGGAAGGGCTTCAGGGACAAGAGATAAGATTAAAAAAAAAAAAGCCAACAACAAAATAAAGAGAGGAAGGGAAAGAGGGAAGAAGAAGAATGGGAGGAAGGAAAGAGAGAGAGAAAGAAAGAGAAAAGCCAGTTAGGGTCAGGCTTTCAGAGCTGGGAGGGGTCTTAGGATGATAAAAGAGTAGTTAGCAGCAGAAGTGGCAAGGGGATCATGAACAGAGACTCAAAGAATGTGGTGAAGAGAGACAACCATGGAGGAGGAGGAACGCTCTTCTGAACACAGTGCAGCTATGTGAGATGCGAACACCTGCACATCTCACAAATTTTGCACAGCACATCACGTAGAATTTATTGTGATGCATCAAACCCCAAGAAAATATTAACTTCCAGTAAAATGTGACAAAAGAAGGAAAGTATGTAATAGAGTCTAGAAATTTTTTTAATTAAAATCATTAAAATCTAGCACTTAAGCAAAATTTCCCAAAGTATGTTCCTTGGAATATAGTTGTGTGAGCTGCTCTGCAGAAAGGGGTTCTGAGGAAGTTTGGGAAGCATCGCTAACTGTGTTCCCCTCCTTAGAAAGTCCTAATGCACGTCAGCATGTTAGTGACTTCAGGGAGTCTAACAGCATAAAAATTAGTCTGACTCCCCTTAATCTAATCTTTCCCAATTTTATAGGGTCTCAAAACTCCTTTCATGGAATACCAATTGACATCCCAAAGAAACAATACTCTTTGAGATATATTTTGGGGAAAAATAATTCCGAGGATTAACACACAGCTAACCACTACATTGCTATCATTTGTTAATAGTAGACCACTCTATAAAGTTAAAAGGCAAGTGATAACTTGATTTTATGTAAAAATTTTCTTCAAAAGGGCTTGAAAAACCTGGACCTAGAAATTTCTGATGAATTCAGACTGGCAAAAATGTAATCCTTTCTTATCGCTTTTTTTTTTTTTTTTTTTTTTGGTGCTATGTTTAATAGCATTTACTTAAGGCATTTTCGTAGATTTTTTTTTTTTTTTTTTTTTTGAGACAGAGCCTCAAACTGTCACCCTGGATAGAATGCTGTGGCAATACAGCTCATAGCAACCTCCAATTCCTGGGCTTAAACTATTCTCTTGCCTCATCCTCCCAAGTAGCTGGGACTACAGGTGCCCGCCACAACACCTGGCTATATTTTGGTTGTACTTGTCATTGTTGTTTGGCAGGCCGGGGCTGGATTTGAACTGGCCAGCTCTGGCGTATGTGGCTGGTGCCTTAGCCACTTGAGCTACAGGTGCCGAGCCCCTGTAAAACTTTTAATCTGGAAAATTAATCAGTAAAGAATGATAAGGGCTATCTCTGCATCTCTATGTGTATTACAACTCACATAAGAAAAAGAAATGTGGTGGTGCCTGTGGCTCAAAGGAGTAGGGCGCCAGCCCCATATGCCGAAGGTGGTGGGTTCACTCCCAGCCCCGCCCAAAAACTACAAAAAAAAAAAAAAAAAAATAGAATAAATAAAATAAAAAATAAAATAGAAATTAAAAAAAAAAAAAAGAAAAAGAAATGTGTATACTTGAGACCGTGTAAGAAGAAATAAGTTTAAATGGTAGTCCTTTTAGTTAAGGTCTGAGAAAGACTTTGTGAATGAGTTTATCTTTTATCACAATTATTTTTGTTATTGCTATCTATGCCTGTACTACAGAACAGTGTGCCAGTCTCTAGGCATTTGGTTTAAATACTGGCTGGGATCATAAGTGAAATGAAGTTTGGTCCTCATTTACCTCACACCAGCAGTTGGGTTGGCACACAGCTGCAGAGCTGCGGGGGCTCCTTTTATTTAATTTGGCCTGCCTTCCTGAGCAGTATTGAGACTTGTACTTCAATGACTCCAGTGGGCTTTGCCATAATTTCTATGCTGTATCAGTAAAGTCTGGGGAAGAGATGCCTAAGCAAACCTGAAAGGAGGCTAGGAATACTTACAGTTCAAGTATTTTTGCCAAAGTCATTAAAGGAATTAAGCTCAAATTCAAATTAAGTCTGTTTTAAAAATACAACATTAGGTCATCAAGTCATAAATTTTAAGGAATATTAATTAGATCATCTTCATATTATATATGTGTGTGTTGAGTTTATCCTTTTTACACAATTTGTCCTAGAATAATTTTCCTACATTTTGTTTCAGATTGGCAAAAGAAAACAAGTGTATCTCCAAATTTTGAAGAACCACCTCTTAATTACATGACTTAGTCATATATCTTAACCTCTATGATCCTGAGTTTCTTATCTGTAAAATGGGAGTAATAATATCTCTTCCATGCTCTGAGTATTAAAAGTGATAACAAATAAAATTAACTAATGCAGGTTATGTATTTTACAGCATACATAAGTGGCCTGTAACAAATGATTTGTTAAATGCACAAATGGCAAATTTAAAACATTAATACCTCTGTGAATCTTATTTCCACAATCAGAATAGAAAAAGGTTTCACCTGATCTGCTTTTCTGTCTTGCATGTCACATGTTGGTGGTCATAAACGGGGAAGGAAGGAAACAGACTTTAATCAGTATCAGAATTATGGATGGTAAGAACTAGAAGAGAGCTTAGAGATGATTTGATCCAATATCCTAAATTTACAAATGAACAAACTAAGGTGCAAGGAGTATAAGTGATTTGCTCCCCCACAAAACAATCACATAGGAATTAGCGACAGATCAAGGATTAGAGCCCAATATAAACCTAGAACTTTCTTGTGACGGTCCTTAAAAAAAAAAAAAAAAATCTTCCTTCAGCTAATTTAAAAAATAGTTCTCTCTTTAAGGTTTTCTTATTTTTCTCTTGCCTAACAATTTATTTTAATTTTATCCATCTGGAGTTTTCTTTGGTGTAGAATGCAAATTTAGAATTTAATTTAATGTTTTTTTGTTCCAAATCATTACCCAAGTGACTTGGCACCATTCATCTCACAAGTCCTTCCTTTCCCTTTGACTTACAGTTTCACCTTTATTACATTCTAAGTTATTTTTTATAAGGCCAATCTCTATGCTCACTTTTTTATTCCATTGATCTCTGTGTAATTTTTCTATACATAGACTACTATTATAATTATTGTAATTTTATCTTACGCTTTAATATGTGGTATGAAAAGTTCACCTTCATTAATCTTCTCTAGGGAAAAAAAATTAGGCCTTTTGTCCATCACAATGATGAACACTGGCAAGTTTAAAATAATTAATCTTTTACACAAACCAAACAAAACCTGTAAGAATTTTTATTGGAATTACACGAGATATAAAGATTAATGTGAGAAGAACTGGCATACTTACTACAAATATTTTTCCTTTTCAGGAATATGATATATCTTTCCATTTATTCAAGTGTTCTTTGATGTCACTCATTAGGGTTTTGGAGTTCTCTTTACATAGGTCCCATAGTTTTTATGTTAAGACTATTACGAGGTACATTTGGTCTGCAGTAGAGGGGGAGAGAAGGGGAAAAAGAGAAAAAGAGAGAGAGAAAGAAAAAAAGGAAAGAAAAAGGAGGGAAAGAAGGAAGGAAGAAAAAAATGGAGGGAGAGAAGGAGGAAGGAAGGACAGAAAGATCATACTATGCTATGCTATGCTGATCTAGGCAAGGAAAAATTCATTCTATTTGAAAAGATCTAGAAAGACATTTTTATGGCCAAAAAGTAGTCAAATTAGGTGCATCTCATTACTTAAATTAGGTTAACACAGCCCAACTCAAGTACACAGGTCTTTAACAAGTTGTTATTCAAGTTATTAACCATATATGTACAAATCAACAGCATGTTTATATTAGCTCCTGACAAGGGTGGGCACTATGCTTGGACATAGGAATAGGGTCTCTGGCATCAAATAGGTTTACCACCTAGTTGGGGAAAGTTCCATCTTAAAAGTACCAGTTCCTCTTCTAGTTCTAGTCTTTGAGTCAATAATAGCCTCTTACTAAGTACTTTGATTTTTCACTTCTGTCCTGGACCAGGGCAGAAAAATTTCTCCATCAAATTTCTTGGCCACTAAGGAAACAATTTTTGACTGAATCCCAGATCTGCCCCTCAGCTGCAGTCAAAGTCACTACCCTCAAAGAATACCTGGGAAGTAGTATAAAATAAGGATTTATAAATGCCAGACTATAAGTCAGACTGGCTGATTGAATTATGACCCTTTGACTTTTAGCTGTGTGACTTTGAGCAAGTTTTATTTAACTGCATTTTGCTTCAATTTCCCCAAATGTAAAATGGAAGTAGGAACAATACTTTTAAGGGTTACTGTGAAGATTACATGAGATAATCTGTGTAAAATGTATTTAATACTGTGCCCAACTCAAAGGATCCCCCAGAAATGTTAGCTATTACTTAACACATATGCAGTATTTTCTGAGCAGGTAATACAAGGTTGGACAATTAAGTTCACAAACTCATTCTAGAAAAAGTGCTACATATTTCTCTGCTGAATATTGCTAAGGTCACCTTTGAGGTACTCCCCTTGGGAAGCTATGTACTGACACCAGCACCTAGTCCATTCTTCCAAGTAATTTTGGAACTTTTTTTTTCTGGAATGGCCATCAGAGTTTTCGTATGAGCTCTGACAATTAAGTTCATGGACTCATCCTAGAAAAAGTGCTACATACTTCATTGCTGAATATCACTAAAGTCACCAGATGGCCAAGGGGAGTGGCATTTTCTAGTGGAAATTAGTAAAGGAAGAAACTATTGCTCTAGTATCAAATAGGATTTGAATCTAGGTTCTACACTTACTAATTCAATAACTGGAGTAAGTAACTTAATTTCTTTAAGCTTAAGTTTCTTTACCAGTATGATGAGGGATCATATTAGTCATTCCATAGGGATTAATGTGATGTAAGGAATTTAGCACAGTACAATATAATTCACAGTCAACCCTAAGCAGATACTAGCTATTTATTATATGAAGTTGAATTGGAGAGTCATAATTTCTTTGTATCTATAAAGCACTCAATTTATAGGGATGTAGTCATATTCCTTTGGCAGGTATAGCTTCACAGATGAATGCATCAGATTATGAATGTGTGATGTTGCTCAATTTGAAGATTATCCAACTAATTACCCTTATTTGGCTTCCCTGTGCGCTAAGCAGCCTTCTAACTGGGATTTCTGCATGGCTTTCTAATAAGGAGAAAATATGTTTGTCAGATCAGGCTGACTTGAACATTCAGGTCTGTTTGACCATCATAGCTCTCCTTAGAATACATAATGTGGCACTCCAGTTTGTACATCAGTCTCCTGGGAGTTCAGCTACACCCAAGAGATTGATCAACTCTTGCAAAATCAAATCTCTAAACCTATAAAATGGAGAGTTATACCTTGAGCTGCACTAAACAGCATTCTAGAGGGCTCTAACCTGCTAGCCAGCTCCGTGAAAGACACTAATAGCATCATATCTAAAAATCATAACCTTCTGCTGTTTCTAAAGCAAATTATTGATCTACAAGACAGGTATAACCTGAAGAATACTTTCTTTGAACTACACAGGGTCTTTAAAAATTATCTGATCAAACATTTAAAAATCAGGAGATTTCACTAGAAAATATGACATGGACTTCCAGCTTCTTTTGAAAACCCACACACAAAGGGCTGGAGCTGAGATGTTTGCCTCTTGTAGAGAGGGTCTGCCTCTTCAGTTCAGCACCCCAGTAATGGGGACCTCATGTTCATACCCAGTCACTTCAGTCACTTATTACCTGTCCTGCCCCAGTACACTATGTTCTGACTCTTTTTAAAATAACAGTCAAAAACAAATGTCAAAACTCTTTTGACATTTCTAAGGGTTTTTACTTCTTACATGAGGAGAAAAGTCAAGAAGTAAACACTTTTCCTTTTTTGTTCTTTTTTTTTTTTTTTTTTCTTTTCATTTAATGCAAAGAGTTAAGTTTGGAAATACACCCACATTTCAGACGGCATTCAAATTAAGATAGGGTCCTGGGCATTTCTGTGCATGCGCAGATCAGGATCACAAGGCAGTTGATGAGAAGGTAAAATTGGGACAGGAGGCTCCGACTGTCCAGTACTGAGGCTGGGAACTGGCAACAGAGGAAGTAGGCAGAAGGCGTTTGTGAGGAATCAAGCACTCCCATTCTTGATGGCTCTCTCTTGCCACCACTACTCTTGCCCTAGCAAGTCCAGCTATTGGCTAATGTTGGAGGAAGAGGTGAGAAGTGAGGCTTAGGGATAGGGCTATAGGGAAAATCCTAAGTAGCAGGGGGGAATTCAACACTTGGACAGAAAGTCAGGGATTGAGAGGAAATCCCAGCCAACCAGCCAGACTGGCCATTTTTGAGGGGCCATTTGCCTGAAATGGACAGACAGTTGTACACAGATAAATGGTCAGGGAGAGGTGCTGCCTATAGAACTCTAATTAGACAGTTTCATGACCATCCACCAAGTTCAGGAGATAATGCTATTCAAGAAACAACCATTACTTTATAGTCAAAGGGAGAGGAAATAAAGTTTAATGACCAATGAGGACTTCAAGGGACAGGAATTGTTCAGAAGAATTCTAAAGTTGTCCTTCAGTTAGAGCAGCTGGAGAAGTGCTCTAGTTTCAGAAGCTATCTACTTTAAGCCTTTCCTTTTATGATCCAGACTGAGATCTCACAATTAGATTTCAATGGCCCATTCAAAGCCATCTATTGGCCTCCACCTCCAACCACCTCTTTTGGCTTTTCTCTGTAAAAATTCAAGATGATTAGGCGAAGCTCTAAGCCACCCTCCACTACTCTGACCATTCTCAACCTCTGCCTTTGCTTGTGCTGTTTCTAATATTTAACTACAAGGAACGCCGCCTCTCCTTTAGCAATGGCCGTCAGTTCCTCTAGCAGTGGTTCTCAACTTTCCTAATGCCGCCGCCCTTTAATACAGTTCCTGTGGGTTGTGACCCACAGGTTGAGAACTGCTTCTCTAAGGCCCATGTGAAGGCCCACCTTCACTCACCAGTTACCCTGATCACAATTTTGTCTCCCCTGAGAGACTGGCAGTTTCGCAAGAAACCAAATGAACATTAATCTGGGAGTCATACAATCAGGCCTGTGGCCCTGATGATGACTTTGAACAAGCCAACTCATCCTCTCAGTATACAAATGAGAAACGTGAGTTTTCAGAGACTAAGCGATGTACCTATAACAAGTTGGTGAAGAGCAAAACTGAAATCTAAGTCCTCTTATTTTTTCCACAATATGTACATGGCTGCTTTTAGACCTCTTAGTTGCCCACCATTAACAGATTTATTTAGGCTATTGTTGAAAACAGAGATGGAAGTCAAAAGATTATATAAATCCAGTATTTTGGGGTCATGTTTCTCCAACTTTACAGCCTGAGAGGAATATCCACTAAAGAAATATCTTCTGAGTTTACTCTACCCATTCTATAATATAATTCAGAGGGTATGCTTTTAAAGACAGTGTAGGGTGAATTACTCTGGTCTATGGGTACTTACTTCTGTTCTAACAAAGAGGATTTAAAAGGCTAAGAATGTGTACTTGAATTTGAGTACAGTTTAAGGTACACTGGATTAGAAAATTGCTGGAGAACACAGCAATAGTATTTATTCATCTCAAGTACCTCTTGGTAGATAATTAATAGGGCCATGATAAAAACAATTCTGCTAGGCCCGTTTCTCTTATGGCTAACACTATCATGCTACTTGCTGTAGTACTTTTCCTTTGCTTTATCTTAAACAGAATACTTACTATACTATTGCAAGCATTATCACTTTTATAACTAGTCCATTTTCCTCCATACAATAGAAAAGCAATAGTAGACAGACAAAAGCATGGAGTTTTATATTTTTACTCATAAAGAAGATGTAATTCTTATAAAAATTTGGTGTGGAAGTCCAGATATATCTACTTTTTGGTAGTTTTTCTATACCATCAACTAAGAGAAGTAGATAGATATCCCATCCATAAAGCATATAGGGGTTTAGGGTACTTCTCTGTTCTTATACACACTTTGCCCCACACTGGATATTTGTGTGAAAGAAAAAAATCTGTCACAGAGAGCTCTAACTTTTGTGGCATCGTGGACCTCTGGGCAGTCTGGTGAAGGCTATAGACTCCTTAGAATAATGTTTTGTTTTGTTTTTGAGAAAGAGTCTCTCTTTGTTGCCCTTGGTAGAGTGCTATGGCTTCACAGCTCACAACAACCTCAAACCCTTGGGCTCAAGCGATTCTCTTGTCCCAGCCTCCCAAGTAGCTGGGACTACAGGCGCCTGCCACAATGCCTAGCTATTTTTAGGGATGGGGTCTCACTCTGGCTTAGCCTGGTCTTTAACCTGTGAGCTCAGGCAATCCACCTACCTCAGCCTCCCAGAGTGCTAGGATTACAGGAGTGAGCCACTGTGCTCAGCGGAATAATGTTTTTATAAATGTATAAAATAAAATACAGGGGAACCTATTACATGAAAATGCAGTTCTAAGCATGGACATCCATGCCTTATAACTATCATAGATGTGCCTCAGGCTCCTCGTCTAACCAAGATTTTAGCACTTCAAAGTGGAATTATGAGGTAAGAAACACTATTTCTTAGTATGGAATCAAACAAATACTCAAGTCCAAAGCCCAAGTCACAAAGTGTAAAGTGAATCATATAAGAAAGGCTTAGTCCTATTAGCAGGTGGCTGCTGACCTGGAATGATACCAGAGGAGTGCAAAGGGTTTCTTCCTTAATCCCTCAAATCCCTCTTTTCCTTGCTCAGTCATGCCTGAAATCCCTTAATAGAGCTTAACTCCTTTGTTTTTAATTAAATAAAGGATTTACTCTTGTTAAAAAGTAAATACTCATGGGAGAGCTAATACTCTATGCCAAAGATTTTCAGATTTATTTCCAGCAGTGGAACCTGTTTTTCAAATGCAAATATAAATAAATGCAAGTTTTATAAGAATTTAGTATAATTTTATTATTGAATTATATACATATACATTGAATTATATAGCATATATTTATACATTTATTATAGAAGTATAGCATATATTTATATTATGTATTTACTATATAAATATCTATAGTATGTATTTATTATGTAAGCATATTTATATGTTTCTAATTATATAACTGGAAATCAACCCTGGGAACAATGAGACTGCTTTGATGAAGGCAAATTATGAAATCAAGAGTTATAAGTAATAACTGCGGTCTTACATCCATCACAGCAAATGATTTATTTATGTATTTTATTTTGCCTGCACGAGATGGAGAAAATCTTGACATGAATACATAAGTAATTTCAAATAGCTAACAATTTATTATGGCACTTATAATCTCTGGATTTTCTTCAATTAGAATGATCCAGAAGTTTTAAAGAGTAGTAGGATCAATGTACACAGCTATGATTTAATTAAAAAAAAAAAAAGAGTAGGAATTTTTTGTTTTAAAATAGAATCACTAACAATATCTAACAACTGTTCATGTTCCTTAATAATTAAGGGTTAGTTTGTTTTGAATATCAAAACATGACTAATAGTCAATTAGGAGTGATTTGACAAATAGATTTCACAATTAATTTGAATCCTGACTCCACTTACTCCCTGCATAACTTTAGGCAAGTAGCTTAATCTTAGTCTCAGTTTCCTCACCTGTAAAGTGACTGTAAAAATGACCCCTCTTCTATAGGTGTATAGGTTAAATAAGATAATGTACATAAAGCACAGTGGCAAACTTAATAAATGCTATTGTAATTGAAGGGCTGAGTAACCAAAAATACTTTTCAATACTTTTTTAAAGATGTTCTATCACATCTTAGTTAAATTTCTGTACAGGTATCTCAGCATCTTTCTCTTTCAGATATTCACTCAGAGTTTCAAAACAATCTAATTTTGTTTTGCATGTTGAATCCAGATTTTGAAATGATGCTTTATTGTTGACTTTTTATCTGTAGTTGCAAACAAAATAACAATGCAAGCCTGTACTGTCAAACAAAGATTGCACAGCTCATGTCAAATCATGTAAGAACCAACCCAAATTTAAATTGAGCAATGAAAAAATCTATAATGCTATATTTTTATGATGGAACATAGTATAGTTCCATCATGCTGTGCCAAAAGTGTGCACCAGAGAACTTATCTGGCTTTTAATTGATGATAGCACACGTATGTTCCAATACTAATACCAATTTTTACTGAATGATTACCAGAAGCCAGGAATCATTTAAGACCTTTCCACATACAAGCTCATTTAATATTTGCATATTTATTTGTATGCTTCTAGAAGTGTATATGAGCAGATTTGAATATCAAAACATGACTAATAAAAAGCTACACCCTATCTAATAAAAGCCACCTTTATAGAGACTTTAAATGTACATGCCCACATACACTCGGGGTAAACCTGACAGCACAAATTAATCCCCGATGATCTAATGCATTAAAATTTAGCATCTTTAAGTATATTTTACTTAAAATAACTTGAACATTTATTATAAAAATGAAATAAAAATTACATGCTTACAACCCATCTAAAATTCATCGGAGTTCTCTGCAACAATTTGAAAACTAGAGCCTGTGTCACTCATTTACACTAGAGTATGAACGGAGTCCAATCAGATTTTTCCTGAAAGCACAGATATAAATAAGAGAGAAGGAAGCAACAGATTTTAAATGCTAACTTTTTTTTTTTAATTAAATCATAGCTGTGTACAGTGATATGATCATGGGGCATCATACACTAGCTTCATAGACCGTTTGACACCTTTTCATCCCACTGGTCAACACAGCCTTCCTGGCATTCTCCCAGTTATTGTGCCAAGACGTCTACATTCCACATCTATTATACTAACTTACTTTTAAGAAAGGTAAGAACCTTATGAGGCTCCTACTACGTACCAGCAGTATTAATATATTACCTGTAATCCTCTCGACACCCTTGTCTAGTAAGGATCATTACCCTGACTTTATAGAAGAGGAAACTAAGGACCTGAGGTGTGAATTTGCTTACCTAGGGTTCAACAACTGGAAACTAGCAGACAGGACCCAGATCTGATCTACTTGGCTCCAAAACCTCCCACCAGTCTGCCTCCCCATCTAGCTTCCCCCATTCATAAATCAGAAAAATGAGAATGAGTGAGGCTGAGTAACTTGCTCCTGGAAACAGCTAGTTAGCTAGTGGCAAGGCTGTAACGAGAATTCAGAAGTGCTAAATCCTATCAGATGGCCCAGTGGGAGGATGCCCTGTGTAATCAGGCCTGCCTGGGGCCAGCAAAAACATTACTCCACATCAGGCTATATAGCTTCAAAGCAGAGACCAGACAGAGAAGGGGACAAATCAGCCTTCTTTTTTGTACCTATTATGTCTAAAACACTGCTTGGTACAGTGGAGGACTTGGAAAACATACAAACAAAATGGATGACAAGATCCCCATCCTCATATCTGTGTGGGAAAGAAGGCATAATCATATAAAATATTAAATAGAATCCCTGGAGGGGACCTCAGCAATATTCTGGCTCTCTCCCCAGACCCCTACCATAATATATTTTAAATGACAGTATAAAACAATGGCACAATACAGTATGTGAGAATTGCCAATAGTAATAACTATACTTTTCAGAGCACTTTTTTGTATCAGGACCTTTGCTAAGTGCTTCGAATTATCTCATTTAAATACAACCCTATGAGACAGATATTCTTATTAAGGACATTTTACATGAGGGAACGATGGCTGTTTCTGGGAGGTCCCCTATATCTAGCAAGGATTCACACAAGGCAGTCTGATCCAAAATTACTATGCTAGGAGCTAAAACACTTTCCAACATAGGGTTGATTTGGAAATGCAAACCAGATCTTAGCACAGAAGCTCAAGGAACATAGCATTCTAAAAATGTTAGAGAACTTCATTAGAGCTAGATTTGTTATAAACACTATCTGCTGAGGGTATTACGTCCTCTAATTTCCTCATCCCACTCCCAGAGCAATGGGCTTTTGTGAGAGAGCCATACACCAGCCAACGTATGTCACATCACCTTCTTCAGCTTTCCCATTACTCCAAACCAACACAGAACTGCAATTCCAAATAGCAGTGACAGTCACCGCACCAGCACTGCCACTGCCCTACTGGTAGAACACATTTTATAGGCTGTGAATCAGATAGGACATGAAAAGTCGCTACTCTTTTGAAAACTCTTTCTAAGCGACCTGAAGAGAAGCTCTTTTTAAATGATATAAGTGGGGATGTGGTGCATGTCACTGCAGTCCATGGGTAATGATTGTGTGTCATAAATAGGATATGGCATTTCAGAATGTCTTTAAAGCTATTTCCTTTTGTTCAACTAATTTAATTTACCAAATGCTCCTGGGAAAAGGGAAGGGGACCAAGATGCTGACTCCACATTTCCTGAAAAATCAACATCTTCTTTTTAAAGTGCTCTCAAAGAAATTACATCTGATTGTCGTCTGCTGGCGCCCTCAAACTCTACCTCTGTCAAAATTCTGCCCTGGCAGGTGTTAGAAAGAATAGATGCAGAACTTGAGCGAATACTCACATCTGTTTTTGGAAAAAGGGAACAGAAGCAGCACAGAAGGAAGTAAAGGAGATAATTGCTGGCTTGAACTACAATACATTTTACTTGTGGGCAGAGGGCCAGCTTACAGCAGGCGGAATATGCAGGCCCATCTTATTGGAATTCAGGGGTGGGCCTCCATTCTTGTCCGGAGACAGCTGTAAACCAGCAGCCCATAGCATCACAATCAGGCACTGAGTTTTGTCAAGGAATGCTGATATGTACAGAAGCAGCTTTGTCTGCTTCAGCTGCACCCCTGCCTAGTGAAATGACAGTCAATCGCTGATTCCAGATGACAAGAACTGGATAAAAACTTAAAACAAATGGCGACCTTTCAAAAGATTAATTTGTTTACCAATAAAATGTTCCCTCTTTGTCATCCGAGATGGGGGTGACCTTCACTTTCCCATATCTAGGCTGAAAGGATGCTGACTATAGTCATCTGTTAAGTTAACTCCATCTCAGCAATTATTCCCTTTTTTATTTTTAGTGACAAGAAGGGTTTATTAATTCACTCTGCTTCTTGTTATGGTTTATAAATGCAACAAGCTCATTCTGAATTACTGCAGTGTAACATCAATTTGTTTAAATCTAATTCTGCTACCGTTGCCAAATTATGTTGTGACTGTAATTGTGGCCATATGCATGGGCTTAAAACACAATCATGTTTTGAAATTGTCCTTTCTCACCACTGCCTTACCCCCACCACTTACTTCTGGTGCTTCTTCTAATCATTTGACATGAACACAATTGCCTCACTTTCCATTACTTTATCATTTCAGAAATGAATATGCTTTCAGTGAGAGAGAGATTACTATGTACACCCCAAGTGAAACAGTAAAGAATGAAACTATGATTTGTGAAGTGTGGTTGCTACCCAACTAAGTTAGTGGAAAATACTGTATAACATATGACTCATAAAATCTAGAAATCATAATAGTATTAAATTCAACCTCATGAATAAATAAAAGGTTCTAAGTTTACATTGCATTATATATTTATTTATTTGGAAAGTGGGACCAAAGAACTGGTATAATTCTACAGCAACTCATATCTTGCCAGAAAGAAAAATGTTTTTATGATTCTTTTCTAGGTCATAACAGTTATAATCAGAGTTATTTGTGCAGCAATTCAAAGCAATGTTTTGTTTGGCTATTTTGTTATGCATTCATAATTGTTCTTTTAAAATTCATGCTAACAGATACATGTCGCAAGCCTTTTAAGAAACTCTTTTTATTTTAAAGAATAAATAAAAGTCAAATTTTCTGCGGATCTTTTAACATGTTGCATTATAAAATCTAACTGGAACTGGATATCAGTGAGTAAATGTGAACGGGACCAGGGATTTCTTCTTCTCTCTGAGTACCTATAGGACCTACTCAAAAACATGTTAGAGGGCTGTTTGTTGCTATTTGGCAGATTTAAGATACTAAAAAAAAAAAAAAAAAATTAGGGAGTTTCACTTTTAATAGTTTTTTGCAAATTGATTTTACATAACCGAGTCATAAGATATAAGATTCTGAAATCAGTTTTGTGATACCAGTGTGTGGGGTGGTCATTATATGTGTTTTTGATGCACTAAAATCCTTTCATCAACTTTCTTATCAGGAAGAATATACTCTTCAAAAGATGGAGAAAATATCAGCTTCTCGGGAACTTATGATGTAAATTGGCTACAAATTCAAATCTGCTCAGTCAAAAATGCCTGAGATTATTTACAGGCTTTTGACAAGCTGATCAAGTTTCATAAGAAGTGAGGAAACACATGGCTCTCGGCAGCCAAATAACAATCTCCTCTGAGTGTTTAGAGTAGTTCTAAAATGATTAGCCTCGATACTGCTTTTCTAATTAACTATATATCACAATCCTAGACATATTGCTTCTGTTTGGGCAAGTGCTTTTAAAAACAGTTTTATAAGTGGTAAATCGCAATTGTATTTATGCCCAAATGTTCTACATCATTGTTTAAAACCAAATACCTGAATGCTTTCCTCATAGGACTTCCTATTTTATAAATCCAGAATAAAAACACATACTTTTTTTTTTGGTTAATATCATCATATAGCTATATCAACATAAAATGACAGAGCCAATTAATTATTTTGATCAAAAGACTAATAATCAGTTTGAGCAGCACAGGTATACTTATATATAATTTTAAATTGCTTTAGTATAGATTTATATGGAGTCAAGCTTTATGAAAGAGAAAAAAAGGATCTTTAATACAGTAAATATACATATAATACATTTAATACAGTAAATATACGTATAATATTTATATGTCATACAAGGCAAAGTACTTTCCCAAATTCTTTTTGCTCGATACATGGATACAATACCCAAAGCACTCATTCTATTTGGAAATTATAGAAAATGTAATAAATGACTAAAATTCTGCCCCAAATTTTGGATGTAATCTTTACTTAGCTATTTAAATCTGAATCTTCACTCAAATTCACAAAGCAAAGAATAATCCTTTCTAAATCTAAAGGCATACTTTGTACAACTTCATAGTCATCAGAGAAAGTTTGCATGAAATTCAGCAGTTGCCTTGGGCTACAACGCCTCAGCACTCTGCCAGCTAAGCCAATATTAATTCTAGATTGAAGAGGAAAACCAACCAACAACAAAGGAGAAATCTGCTTCTGTCTGTATAGCCAGAGAAATAATATTTTTATTTCAAGGCTCTGGGCTCATGGGAAGCAGATAAAAACACTTTCTCATTATTCACAGTGACATTTTAAATAAAGTTTCAACAGAAATAAAAATATCTAACTTTCTTGTTATTTCTTAGGCTATAAAAGTATTTCTATGACAAAGTGCTCTTAAACCAAACTTGTTAGAATAATATAAAGCACACATAAAGAAACTTAAAATATATTTCAGGGTTACATGAATGGAGTAGGCAATTGAAAATGTCTATGTAGGAAATTCGGAAGATTCATCTAAAAGACTATTACACTAGTTAGAAATGGCTTTGCAATTTAATCCTAAAATTAATCTTGGTTGTAGTTTTGATTTCACAAAACTATATATTTTGGGGAGCTTTTGAGAGAAGCCAAAGGTTTAAAATGTATTTTAAAACATACAGATGTCAATAATTGTTTTCAGTATTAGAAATGATCTCAAATTAGACCATTTACCAGTTAAAAAGAAGCATTACTCTTAACTCTCTTCAGAAAATCCCACAATCCAGAAAGGGTACAATTCTTGCTTTGGGACAGTATAGCAGCAAGTCAATGGCAAAAGTCAGAAAAGACTCTGAGATGCCTTAATGCAAATCTACATTTGATAATTTTTCACACTCATTATATTGCTGACATAAGGGATTAGTCCCTGCTCATTTCAGGTTTAGAATAACATTCTTAAATATCTGTATGTTATATGAGCATACACCATTGAAGTGGAAATTGAGCTATTGTTTTCTTCTGATTTTTCTAGTGGTAAACTACTATCAAAGAAATAAAATATTTAAAATTTCTCTGTTAATTTTGCTGGTAAATTATTTCCTCCTTGTTAAAATTATGGCACTAGATTATTTAGGAATATCAAACAAAATAGAGAAACTTGAATGAGATTTAGGTTATTTAAAACAGGTTTACATTTTCTTAGTGATCTCTAATTATAACCAGAGTGAAAGCCATTCCATTTCATCTCTTAACAATTTCAAGGACAAAAGGATCACAATCTTCACTTAAAATCTACATTGTATCTTACATTACTAATATATTACTTTTAATTCTCAAAAAAGAAGAGCTCATTAAAATAGCTCATTACTTACACATGATTTTCTCTGAGTAATACATGGCAAACTGATTCCATAGTTCGCATTTACAGCAGCTCTGTGGAAGATGTTTTCAGGATCCTGCATGATTTTTACATTCAACCCTATCTTTGGCTGAAACAAAGAAACAATGAAACTTTCATTCCGGATGAAAAAATATGCTTACTAATGTTTTATATCCTAAAAGGAGTATATAGGTTTTTGAAAATAATTATTTTAATATAATTCTCACTGGAAAAAATAATTTGAATCTTTTATTTAGGTTGTTAAATTGGTCCCTTTTATTTACAGAAAAGGAACTTTCTGCAGATTTTCTTCTATGTATCCTATGACAAACACAAACACATCTCAGACACCCTTCATTTTCTCAAAAATGATGCTAGAAGCCAACCAAGGTAGACAAAGGACTAAAATACCTAGTCTTGATTTATTTTTAGCTTTCCAGGTCAAGGATTTTGTCAATGAAATCTATACTACAAGTGCACAGGTAGAGGGCTCCCTCGGTCTGTTAATGTGGCCACTTTCCTCTAGGGACATTTACAGGTAAATCTGTTTGGACCTGGTAAATTTACCACAACAAATTTGTCTACTGCTTCATGGAGAATTTTTCCTCTCTGTAAGAATAATTAGTGCTTTCGTTAGAAAAAATAAAAGCATCTTGTCCGAAACACTTGTTCCTCATTTTAAAAATTCAAATCAGTTACTGCTGAGAAGCTTAAAAATATATCACAAGAGTGGGCAGCACAGTGGTGGTGGGAAAGAGCACTGGACAGGGGGGTCAGGACACCCAGGTTTCAATTCTACTTTGGAATGTTGTATGTGACCTTGGGTAAGTCACTTTACCTCTCTGGAAGTCAATTTGTTTATTTGCAAAAGATGGTAGTTAGACTTCATGTTCTCTTGATAAATTATTCCTGAGCTTTGGCATTCTATGATTTGAGGCTGAAACATAATTTGGCACTAAGGGAATGGTATTACCAAAAATTTCTTAAGTCTTTTGTGACTTTTTAATGTGATACAATTTACATACCATTAAAATCACTGCTTTAAAGTGTGTAATTCAGTGCTTTTTAGTATATTCACAAAGTTGCCTAACTATCACTGTTATTTAATACCAGAACATTTTCATCATCCCAAAATAAAACCTTGTATACATTAGCAATCACTCTCCATTCCCTCCTCCCCCCCAACTTCAGGCAACCCACTAATTTACTTTCTGTCTGGACTGATGTATCACTTCTGGACATTTTATATAAATGGAATCATATAATATGCAGCCTTTGTGACATTTTATGAAGGTGGTTGGAGATACTGTGAGCAATTTTTAAAAAGCTATTTACTTTCAATTAAGCACTGTGGTTCTGAGGATGATTTGCTGCAATTTTTAAAATGGTTGTTAAGAACCAGACGGATTAGTTCATGATTCAGCCATTTCTTTGCTTATAAACATTTATAAATGGCCTATGCCTAAGGTCAAAGTGAAGAAACCTACAAAAATATCTACAGAATGCATGCTACCTAAGCATAGATGAGATTCAATAAACCTTCTCTTAAGACAAACTCCAATCTTCTTTTTATTTTATTTTATTTATTTGTATTTATTTATTTTTGTAGTTTTTGGCCAGGGCTGGGTTTGAACCTGCCACCTCTGGCATATGGGGCTGGCACCCACTTCTTTGAGCCAAAGGCACCGCCCAATTTTTTACACAGCGTTTTTAAACCAAATCTCCAAATTAGTGCCCTCACCTGTCTGCTTTATTTAAACCAGTCTGGGATACAGGTTGCAAATAAAGGATATCTATTCCCTTCTTGTTGAGGTACTTGTACAATGGTGACAAAAGTAATGTAGTACCCTAATTATAAATGGCTTCCTTCTGTGGGTAATCCACACTCCTAGCCTTACCCCGGGTATTTTCCAGGGAAGCTGAGAGTCTCTTTTATTGAAATTAATACCTAAACATATTTTTTCCTTCTTAATTAAATTTCAGAATACTTTCCATTCTACCAAGGATCTGGAAATTGCTAATATGTATTATATTGACTGGTGGTTTCTGTAATTAGGGTGCTTTTAAAATTCATACTCTGGATACAAAATTGATGATAATAGCTTCATCTATCATGTCTAAGCTTTGTTAGAACTTTTTAATTCTGGGATCATTGGCTCAGTAGACCGTAGCAGTTTTCTTAGTTTTATTATGCTCCATCAACTTTGTGTGGTTATAGGACTGATGTAGGGGAAAAAAATTACTGAATACAGAATCACTGTTAAAATTGGATTTAAAATGCAGTTGTTTTTTGCCTATTTCTGTGACACTAGACACATATATTTTTGAAAAAAATAATTAACTAGAAATCCAACAGAACAATACTATAATGTCAATTCTTTATTGTTGGCTTCTAAAGCAATGGGAAACTTCCTTTAAAATCATTAATATCCTCAAAAAAGATAAATAAAATTATTAATATTCTCATATCTACTATTTTGGCACCAAAGCCACCATGTACATACCAGAATTAAAAAATGTAGCACATGATTTAAAATCCATTTTAAAAAAACATTTCAAAGGTACTTACATTTATACAATATTAACACAGCAAATGTTTTTACTAAAAATCACTGCCAAATTCATTCAAAAACTAAATTTGTTTTATAAACCATCTATAGAGATGTATGGGAAATACTTGTAAGCATAAGCTGCATTATCAGATCCAGTAATAATGTTTTTAATAAAATCAATTATAGACTTCAAAAACAAAAATAAAATTAATCATTCCATTAAGCAGAAAAGCATGCCCTGGAAGATAATCATTTTTTTAACCAATAGTAAGATAAATATCAGAAATAATTTCAGAAAATTTTCTTAAATTGGTCAAGAAAAATAACAATTTATTTAATCTATCTTGAGTCACTAAACAATCTACACTTGGTATTCTATCCTTTTCATAGTAATTACAAGCAGATACGTATATATCAAATGTGACTCTCATTTAGACTTTGGTTTGTAAGAACAAAAGTTATTATCAGAGCCAATTACTGTTTTACCTACATGGCTGCACAGAGGCAGGGAGCTCAATTTTCATCTCATCAGTGATTTTGTGGTATTTATTTTATTACTATGCCCACAAAGCTATATAAGAAGGAAATAGCTTATGCTATTAAAACTAGGGCTGGGATACAAGAGATGCAGGTTTCTTTTAGAAGAACTTCTGAATTAAAAACACTAGGCAGCGTGTAATGCCAGGTCCCCAGACATGAGCGGACCATAAAATGACACACATCTGAGCAGCAGATCCCACACAGAGTAATCAAAATTGAAATGCTTCACAAACAAAGTTGAGAGAGGCTATTTACTAAGTTACAGTGTTATCAACAGCATTTGCTACCAATAATGTCTTCTAAAGTGGATATTGCTTAATATCAAATTCCCAATGGTTAAAGATGTCTGCTGTTTAATCTCAAAAGCAGAGAAAAGAAGAATAGGAAAAGAATTCAATCACCATTAATACTCATTCTCTCAGCTATTATTATATGTAATCGAAAGAGCAATAGATGTCAAGTTGTGGTTCAAGCTATGTGATCGAAGTTTCTCATTTGTAAAACAAGGTAATAACACCTATCTTCACAGAGTTTTTAAGGTTCAGATGACTAATATATATTAAGTATTTTATAAATGTTTAAAGTACTATGCAAGACCCAACTTGAAAGGTGCTCCTACTGGCCAAAAAATGATGATGATGATAAACTGAAAAACTTCAAATATATAAAAACTTCTTAAGATTTCCCTTTCCTCCCAAACCCAATTGATTACATTGATAAATTAAACTGAAAATTGGTAAGTAAAGAAATAAATCAAGCATTTATTCTACTTTTCCTGAATGACTGTTTTTCAGACTCACCAAAGAGTTGCTAGGGAAAAGTTCTTTGTAGAAGCTAATAAATCCAAAGGAATGATAGGATTATGAAGTAACCACTTTGCAAACTCTAATTAAATAATGCATTTAAGTAGACACAATAGATATTGATATTACTGTATCAGGTGAAAGGTTGAAGAAGGTTTTATGAAGGATAAATTGAGCTGATTAAACTTGGACTCACCAGTCAATCTTCAGTGTCATTAAAAAAGAAAGAAGAAATTGCCTCCTGATACGCTGTAAAAGAAAGTATACAGCACCACTGGGTACAGAACAACGGCACAGTATGAAATATTCCTGCCAAAAAATGGAACCTGAATCCAATCAAGCTTTTAGACAAAACTATCAATTTACAAGAAATACTAGGGACAGAGAAACATGTAAAATGACACCACGGGACTGCAATCAGCCAAATCCAAACTGTAGGAAAAACCTTTATGACAAATGACCTGATTTCTCCAACATGTAGATGAAATTTTTAAAATGAAGGAAACTGTTACAGATAAAATGAGAAATAATTATAATGTCTAAACCTTGTTAGCTTCCTGATTCAAACAACAGCAGAACGAAGATTTCTTTTAGAAGAATTTAAAGACAATGGGAAAAACTGGACCTGGACTGAGAATTATATAATATTAGGTAATTACTGGCTTGGTGCCCGTAGCACAGTGGTTATGGCGCCGGCCACATGCACCCAGGCTGGCAGGTTCGAACCTGGCCCTGGCCAGCTAAACAACAATGACGACTGCAACAAAAAATAGCCAGGCGTTGTGGTGGGTGCCTATAGTCTCAGCTACTGGGAGGCTGAGGCAAGAGAATCGTTTAAGCGATTTTGAGGTTGCTGTGAGCTGTGATGCTACAGTATTCTACTGAGGACGATATAGAGAGACTCTGTCTCAAAAAAAAAAAAAAAAAAAAAAAAGAAAAGAAAGAAATTAAGTAATTGCTAAACTTGTTAAATGTGATAATAGTTGTTTTATAAAAGTCTTTATCAAAGAACATACCATGGAATGAAATGATATGATGTCTGGGACTTGCTTTAAAAAACTTTGCCCCAAAAAAGTGAAGGGAAAAGGTAAAATAAGAATGTAAAATGATATGAACTGTTAAAGCTATTTTGTGTCTGCTCAAAAATAAATTTTCTTAAAAAGTCATAATGAAAATTAAGATGTAATTAAAATGTAATTATTCATGATTTACTTCAGCTCTAACATTCAATGCTCCAGTCTCTGACTTTCCCTCTCACCTCACTGTTAGAGCTAGAAGGATCAAAAAGGAGAAAGCATCACGTAACTCCATGCTGCTTCTCAATAGCCCAGCTGCCTCTGGTTCACAAAACCTCAAGACTTAACTCTTTTTATTTAGATGTGCTCATCCTTTGTTCTGATTCCTATAGGAGTTGAATTCAAGAGTATGAGAAAGGAGAGGGGGAAGAAAGCTAACGTTTATTTGGGTTCTCATTTTGTGCCAGGCACCATAATAGATGAGTGTTGTTGTATTTGACAGATTTAATTTAGTCCTTAAAATGACAAGAGGGAGTATGTGGTACTATTACTATTTTGCCAATGAGGATAATTGGTTAAGAGACTTATTAAGGTTACTTAAGAGTCTGATCTCTAGCAACCCTCAACAGCCTCTGGACTTCATATACAAGAGAGGACATGACAATGGGGAGATAGGATTTCATTACGAGTCTCTGTCACCAAAAGCTCTTTCTATCATAAGATGCTACCACATACGGAAAGGTTAGTTGAGGCACTATTGATTCAATTTCCTGTCATTCCATCAGATCCTGTAGCCTCTTTCTAATTCCTGCAGGCATTGGTTTGGTCCATGCCCTCACTGGTTGCTATGCAGACTTCTGTAATGGTCCCTAAAATGTGTCTCTTTGCCTTACTCCATCCTCTGCATGTCCTCAAATCACTAATCAGAATAGGTCTCACATTTAAAATTCTACAAAAGTTTTCCTTCCTTGAAGGAATCTGATCCATTCCTACTTTCCAGACCCTTCTCCCTATTTTCCCTCCTGACTGCTCTGCGCTCTGCTCATGCTGAATAGCCCGTCAGTCTCCATACAACATGCTCTCTCCTCCTCTGTGATTGGGCACACTGTTCCCTCTTCTGGGAATGTTGTCTTCTCCCCTCTTCACTGTCTTCTGGGCCCAGTTTACTCAAACTTGATCTCAGATCAGGCACAACTTCCTTGGGAAGATCTCTCCTAACCTCCATCTCTCCTTCTCCACTCCCAAGAACATTCACTCATTTATTCAAACATCTATTGAGAGTCTACTAGGTGTTCGAAACAAAAAAGTTAAAGTCCCTGCCCAAATGGATCTTACATTCTTGAAGGAATATCAGAAAGCAGGCAATAAACACATAAACAGATCAATAATTAATTTCAGATTGCTGTAAGTACTCTAATTAAAATATACTGGGATAATGGGACAATCTTAGATATGGTGGACAATGACAGCCTCTCTGAGGAAATGACAATTATATTGAGATCTGAGTGAAGAAACTGAGCAAGTCATGCAAAGATCTGGGAATGACTGAGGGGTAAAAAATGATAATTAATGAGAGGCCATGACTGCAAAATCTAAGATTCCAATAGAGGCTGGCCTTAATCAGAGCCGACACTTCTGCCTTTATAACAAGAGAGAAGACAGAGAATATACATAAATCTAGACATACAAAGGCTGAGAGATTTGTATGATTTAACTTATCTACACATGATGAAAATTGGAAGAATACTATTTAAGTAAGACAAAATTTAGTCTTCTCGTGTATATGAAGTCCATATGAAGTTGTTCAGGGTTGGTTTGCAAGTCCATGAAGTTGTTAGAGACCAGACTCCATCCAATTCAGTGCTCTCCTATCTCTAATGTGTGTGCCTCATCTTCCTTGTCTAAGATAGCTGCTAGAGTTCCAGCCATCACAGCTTCATTCCAGGCAGCCAAAGAAAGGAGATGACCGTCAAAGGGCACAAGCCAGTTATCTTTCAAGAACGTTTCCACACAAGAGAAAAAAAAAACAAGTAAATTCAAGAAGGTGGGAGAGGGGAAGAGGGCTCAGTAAGCTTTCACCTAAAGGGGTATATGGTACACCTTCTGGGTGAAGGACTTAAATATAATTTGGACTTTTCCTAACAAATGCAAACAATATAACCCAATCATATGTACTCTTATATTAATTTGAAATGAGAAAAAAAGAAAGTATCCTTTAAACTATCCATAATATTTCCTCTTACATTTCGTTAGCCACTACTTCATCATACAGTTATGATCACCTTCAAGGGAAGACAGGAAATGTGGTCTTTATATTGGGTAGCCCTATTTCAAGCTAAAAACCAAGGGTTTTATTTTCAAGAAAGATAGAGATGAATACTGGGCCTACTGGCAGGCTCAGACACAGAAAATGAGGGGGATCTGATCTGATTTCGTTTATTTTTTCAATAAGTATGAAGGGAGATCATCAGCTGAAAGAGGAGACAAAGGTGCTGGAGGTTCAAAGACAGGATAAAGTTTAAAATAGCCATCCCCCCAATCACTTTTCTATAGCAAACTGATTTGCTGTAGGAAAATGGTAACATTTCTGGGCTGAGTTTAGTGGCCACTTGAAGTTTGGGGTCATAGAGTTAAAGCCAGACCAGTCAGCATCATTGTGGGATGTACTTCAGCCACGTCCAGCCGCTCAAGATTCAAATACAAAGCAGCTGGATGGTTAGGTGTAAGGAAGCTTGTGTTTTATCTCCCAGGTACAGTGGGGGAAAGATGGACAAGGATATTTGCAAGAGATCACCAACAGTACTGAACTGCTGAATCAGTTTGAAGAGATTTGATATTAAATAACAAAATAAAATCCTGTTGAGATCTATTTGGATATGCTAGAGGTAGATAATTGCTGGCATTGGTTCAGCTGCTTAGAGAATCCACTGGGAGCCCAGTTCCTTTTTTTCTTTAAGATTTTACCATCCTCAGAGTGTTGACTTTTGCCCATGCTTATCAACCCAGGATTACAAGATGATTGCTGCAGCTCTTGATGTCTGTGTTCAAGGCTAAAAGAAAGGGGAAAGGGAAAAGAGGGCAAAGGGATGCCAGCTGTGACTAACCCCTTTACCAGGAAGGCAAAATATTCCTCAGAACCAACCCATGGTATTCTGCTGCTTGATACTCCCTGGGCAGACCTGGGTCACACAGATACATTTCATGCAAGGAAGTCTCAAAAATGAGGACCCTTATTCCTCGTGAAATGATGCCATCCAGTACAAAAATCACAGTTCTGTTATTAATGTAGGTGAAGACTGGATATTGGGAAGAGAACTAACAATTTCTGCTACAACCATGGATCTAAACTACCTGAGGAGGAAAAGGAAGTAAGACAAAAGTGATAAATAGCGAAATAACAAGGGATCAATGGATTGGAGGTCTGCTGGAGAAATGTACTCTACATGAGCTGACAGACGAGGCTGCAGAGGTCAGGTTCCTGTGCTTGAAACAGATTTTTTAGATGATGCTCTTAATATGTACAATAAAGCCCAGGCATCAGGCACATCCCCTGGCTCTGTCAGAACACTCACCACACTGTCTATAAAATATGTAGCAATGGACCGTGCGCTCCTCCACCACAGAAACTCGCATCTTCAGTGCCTAGCACCTAGCAATATTAAGATCAAAATATTTGAGGAAATTAAATAGCACACCAGGGCTAAAAAATTTTTTTAGTTTTACTATGTTTGTGCTCTTCTTACAATCTGACAGAGTGACACAACCATCAGCTTATAGTAGTAGAATGCCAAAGGTGACATTCTGTCCAAGTTTTATGGCATATGGGATGACTGCTAATTCCATGACCTCCCTTCCCTTGCCGCAACTACTCTCATGAGTTGGTGGCCAGGGAATGACAGCTCACTTACCTAAGAGTGAGGAAGTCCTGATAAGCCAGAGACAAAGGCATTACATTTAGGGTGCCACCTTTGAGATATTATATGATATTTCATATGCCATATGTAATATCACATAATAAAATTCAGGTACCCTTCACAGTTACAGTAAGTACCTCATGTATTTGGAAATTATGATATGAATAAAAAATATGAAACTTCTCATGGAAATGTTATTAGTGGGTCTAGTCCTGAGGGCCTATTTTCGATACCCATTTTTTAATAGAAATAACCCCATTAGCTATTACTCATAGATACTCTAAAGTATAAACCTCTTTAAAGTACTCATAAACCAAATGAATGCTAATAACTATCTATAGTAAAATAGTACTGCACAACATAGAGTATCATAATTTATATATTTTTGTTAAATTTTAGTTTATTTTTTTAATTTTTATTTATTTTTTTGAGCAGCTGGTTCTTTATTTCAAAAAGACACATGTCAATATTCAGTATCAAAACAGTTACACTACTGGTTTTCTCTTTCTCCCCATCAGCCCCAAAGACACCACACCAAAGGAGAGTACATTTTGAGCCAATAAGCTGCAGGGTATACACCTAACAGGCCTCACTCACAGAAGCCTCACCAAAAAGTGGGGACTGTGCAGGGAAAGAAATTTTAAAAGGTTTTGGGTATACTGCCAGCTCAAAGACTATAGAGAGATCTCATAGCCAGATGAGGTGGCCAGGGTGCTCTCAACCCAAAGAAGCAAGGTTTCAAAATAACATAAAATATTCAAAGTCTTGTACATAAGCTATTCAAGATTTCTCCAGCACAGACTGATGCAAAATATAAGGGGATGGCACTTTTAGAGATAGCAGCTTTGGACCCAGAAAAGGGTAATGAGATGAGTTTCATATGGCTAAATTATTGGCAAAAACATAATTTTCTTTCTTCTAAGAAGGCAGGAGAGCAATTATATGGTCCACTCAACATAAGGAGCACATGATCCATTCTCTGAGTGGTGGGGAAGGGAGTAGAGACAGAATAAAAATATGGGCTCAGAGGTGTTACCATCTTAATTTGGTCACTTATAATGAAAAACATAAAAAAATAAAGTTATCCAAAGATATCTTAAAGCTGAAAACCTCAACGGTATGTTTTTTTGTTTTTTGTTTTTTTTCTTTTTCTTTTTTTCTTTCTGACGCCTCCTGGAATCACCTTTCTGGTTTGGCTGGTACTTTGTACAGAGCAGTGAGTTTCCCAAAGAGGAGTCTCTCCCTGGGCTCTGTTTGGTTCTCAGTTAGGCAGGCCCAACCTTTATCCCTTCTCTAAGAAGAGGGCATTATGCATTAAGCTAAAAGTCACCTTCTGAAAGTGAGAAAGGGATTAGATTGCTGCTTCAGAGCTGGGGAAATACTTGGAATGTTTTACAAATGGTAAACAATAACAAAAAAGGTAGTTACAAAATGTGCACATCGCAACATGCTTTTAAAGACATTTTGCATTGTGCTGACATTCCCTTAAATGTTGTTCCCAAAGATGCTCAGACTGTAGCCCAGCTGGAATTTCTGGGAAGAGACAGAGACAGTTTGGCAAAAAAGACATGGTGGTGAGGTGGGTAGGGGATGGAGGGAGGCAGGCAGCAAAAGGAGAAAGCAGCCTTTCAGTTAAAGATCACCTCTCAGTTTATAGGTAGAAATCTTGAATAGCTTCAGGCAGGCTGGCCTCAGGTGGAGTCAGGGTCAGAGGGAGAAGTGGCAGCAGGGTGGGACTGGGGTGCTCTACATCTCATTCAGGTCAAGCAGAGTCTGGCCCAGCATCCCTTGTGCACAGGGGTGCTCCTTTTTGGTACATTTCCCAAATCATCAATTGTCTTTTCCAGCTTGGCTACCGATCTCTCAGCAAACTCAGCCCAGGTCTCTGCCTCCTTGAATTTATCGGTAAGAATCTTTATCTCTTCCTCATATTTGTCTTCTTTTTGAGAATGCTTCTCATCAGCAGTGCTCAGACACTTCAGGTTCTTGTCCATCAGTCTGATCTGCTCATCCATTTCTCTGCAACCGTACTCTGCCAGCTCGGCTCCTTCCTTTGCGTTCTAAGTCCACTTCAATAATCATTAACTTACCAACCACCTCTTCAAACTTCCTATCTGTCTCTTCTGCAATATGCTTAGCTTCTTTGAGGTGGATTTCCTGGAGTTCCATCTTTTCTTCGTCTTTTAAGGCATGGTTTTCAATATCCTTCATACCTCTCTCACTCTCGTCAGCAGCTTTTTCTGCTTCCTCAGCTTTTGCAGGGTAGTGGCCAGGTGCTCCTGGGCACGATCCAGCTCCTTTTCAACCAGCTGGATCCTGCGGTTCAAGGAGGCCACCTCAGCCTTGTCCTGCTCCCGGGCCCGCCTTTCTCCCTCCACTTCCCGCTGGAGGCGCTCGGCTCTCTCCACTGGATTGTCAGCCTGCTGCTGCAGAACCTGGCTCTTGGCCATGGTGCCTACACTGGTCCTGCTCGCCCTCTGGGCTCCTCCGTAATTCTATTTTTAATTGATAAATAATTGTATATATTTATTGGGTACAATGTGATGTTTCAATACATATATATCGTGGAATGATCAAATCGGTCCTATTAGCATGTCCATCACCTCAAGTATTTATCATTACTTGGTGGTAAGAACATTTAAAATCCTCTCTTTTAACTGTTTTGAATATTGTACATAAGTGTAATGTGGTTTCATCATTTCTTAGCTTTAAACTACTAACCTCTCCCATCTGCAGCTTCCTTATCTGTAAAATGGAGACGATACTAATTCCTCCCCTCAAAATAGGAAAATGAGATATGATTTCATCATCATGGCTCCTAAATGGTCTCGCTGCTTTTGTCTTGGCCCTTCCACCTCATGTTCTCAACACAGCAGCCAGAGGGACATTTCAAACCACAAATCAGATCACATCAGTCCTCTGATAAAAAGTCTCCAATAACTATCGATCTGGCTTAGGGTAATATGTAAAGTCTCCTAATAGTAAAAGACGTGGCCCCTACTACTTTTCCTATTTCTCTCTTTCTCTTTCTTTTTCACACACTCCTCTTCTTTGCTGTCCACAATCCTAACTTACCCTGTTTCCTCTGCCTGGAATGCTTTTCAAATAGCCACATGACTTGCTCCCTCATATCCATTGAATTTCTGCTCAAGTGTCACCCTATGAGGGAGACCATCCCAATCTTTTCTATGTTCCTTCCCCAGCTTTTTTCTCACCAATTAACTGTGACACAGTTATTCTTCTGAAACACAGGTTCTGCATCCATGGATTCAATTGACAGTGAATTGAGAATACTAAAAAAAAAAAAAAAAAATTGTGTCTGTACTGAACATGTACAGACTTAACATTATTCCCTAAACAATATAGTATAACAACTATTTTTGGCCAGGTGCAATGGTAGCTCACACCTGGAATCTTAGTACTCTGGAAGGCTGGGGAGAAATTTCCTTGAGCTCAGGAGATAGAGACCAGGCTAAGCAAATGTAAGGCCCCATCTCTACCAAAAATAGAAAAATTAGGCCAGGTGTAGTGGCTCATGCCTGTAATCCTAGCACTGCCAGAGGCCAAGGCAGGTGGATTGCTTGAGATCAGGACTTTGAGACCAGCCTGAGCAAAAGTAAGACCTGTCTCTACCAGAAATAGAAAAACTAGCCAGGTGTTGTGGTGGGCACCTGTAGTCCTAGCTACTGAGTACTGGGGAGGCTGAGGCAAGAAGATTGCTTGAGCCCAAGAGTTTGACGTTTCTGTGAGCTATGATGTGATGGCACTCTTCCCAGGATGACAGAATAAGCCTCTGCCTTAAAAAAAAAAAAAAAAAAAAAAAGTAAAGAAAGAAAAGAAAAAATTAGCCAATGTTATGGAGGGCACCAATAGCCTCCACTACTTGGGAGGCTGAGACAGGAGGATTGCTTGAGCCCAGGAGTTGTTGCTGAGAGCTAAGGTGAAGCCATGGCACTCTAGCTCAGGTGACAGAGCAAGACTCTGTCTCAAAAAAAGTTTAGGCCATGTTGGGTCATGCTATCTCTAGGACTTTCCCTCCATCTCCATAACAGATAACTGTAACCATTGTTTCAGTCCTAGGAAACCGACTCTGAAACAAGAGAGCTACCCAAAAGGTTTATTGGGGAGAGCTTTCAAGGTCAGTCTCTATGAGGAGTAAGGGATGTATGGCTGGACAGAGGGAGAAGTTGAATTGTGATGTAGGTACAAGGTCCTCAGTTGATCCTTGTGGGGAATTCTGCAGTTCTGATCCTTATTTTTGTCCTGAATTGAGAGAAGGGGACTAGACTTTGTAACCCCAATCAACCAGTCATTGGATCTTGCTACCCTGGGAAGAAGGGTCTTCTTGACTTGAGCATCTCCCTTTGGCATAGCCCTGGGAAGGTCTTAGCCCTAACATTTTGAGCAGTTGGGGGAATGAACTCTTCCATCTTAAGTTGGAGGTTGGGAGAGATTGGAACAGGAAATCTAGAAAGCATACAATAGCATCCACTGCCCCATTCCCTCCCCTTGACCCTTAAGACCTGAGGTTGGCTGTGTCCTGCTATCCTAGTCCCAAGCATTCTCTATTGTCTCTCATTTCCCTCTATTTTCTCACCCCAAAAACTTTTTATGAAATTCTCCTTAAATTACCTAATTTCAACCACCTATTTCTGGCCCCAAATTAATCTGTAATTAATGGCCCAGTTTTAATCATTTATGTGAATACTAAATTTCCCCTAACTTACTATATGACTTCACATAACAAAAAGCCCAAATAGAAACTGAGCATCCTGTGTTCTCTACTTCAGTGAATAGCACCACCACACATCCACTACAGTTCTTGAGCCAGTCCTGGCATTGTTTTGTACTTTTCCCTTTCCTTTATCATTAAATATTTTAGATTCTACTGGAATCTCTTTCCCTTGGATCTTATGCTCTCCATCTCCTCACCACCACTCTTGTTTGTTTGTTTCTTTCTTTCTTTCTCTCTCTCTCTCTTTCTTTCTTTCTTTTTCTTTTTTTAGAGACAGAGTCTCACTTTACTGCCCTCGGTAGAGTGCCATGATGTCACAGGACTCACAGCAACCTCCAGCTCTTGGGCTTCCGCAATTCTCCTGCCTCAGCCTCCCGAGCAGCTGGGACTACAGGTGCCTGCCACAACACCTGGCTATTTTTTGGTTGCAGTTCAGCTGGGGCTGGGTTTGAACCCGCCACCCTCGGTATATGGGGCTGGCGACCTACTCACTGAGCCACAGGCGCCACCCTTGTTTCCTTGTTTCTTTTCTTTCTTTGTTTTCTCCATCATTATTTCTTTCTTTCTTTTTTTTCTTATTAAATCACAGCTGTGTACATTAATGCAATATGGGGCACAATGTGCTGGTTTTATATACAATTTGAAATACTTCAATCAAACTGGTTAACACAGCCTTCACCACATTTTCTTAGTTATCATGTTAAGACATTTATATCCTACACTTAGTAGATTTAACTTGTATCCTTATAAAATGCACTGTAGTGTGGTCCCACTAATTACCCTCCCTCCACCCAAACTCCTCCCTCCCCTCCCTATCCTCTTTCCCCTTCTTCTTGGGCTATAGTTGGGTTATAGCTTTCATATGAAAGTGTGGGTGTTTATAAATTGGTTTCATAGTAGGGCTGAGTACATTGGATACTTTTTCTTCCATTCCTGAGATACTTTGCTAAGAAGAATATGTTCCAGCTCTATCCATGTAAACATGAAAGAGGTAAAGTCTCCATCTTTCTTTAAGGCTACATAATACTCCAAAATACACCACAATTTATTAATCCATTCATGGGTCGATGAGCACTTGGGCTTCTTCCATGACTTAGCAATTATGAATTGGGCTTCAATAAACATTTTGGTGCAAATATCTTTGTTATAATGTGATTTTTGGTCTTCTCGAAGAGGAATTATAGGATTGAATGGCAGATCTACTTTTAGATTTCTAAATGTTCTCCAACCATCTTTCCAAAGGGAACGTATTAGTTTGCATTCCCACCAGCAGTGTGGAAGTGTTCCCTTTTCTCCACATCCATGCCAATATCTCTGGTCTTGGGATTTTGTGATATGGGCTAATCTTACTGGAGTTAGGTGATATCTCAAAGTAGTTTTGATTTGCATTTCTCTGGAAAGAATCAACATTGTTAAAATGTCCATACTACCCAAAGCAATATACAATTTTAATGCAATACCTATTAAAGCTCCACTGTCATACTTTAAAGAT
>CAUYPK010015998.1:0-37121 GCA_963574355.1 Loris lydekkerianus | reverse complement strand
CAACAACTTTAAAACTTTAAATAAAGTGCAGAAAACCGTAGCTTAACAGGTAATCAAGCTAAATCACAATCACCGAATCAAATAACCTGTATGACCCGAGTATAAGCCGAGTTCGGGTTTTTCGGCACAAATTTTGTGCCGGAAAAACTCGGCTTATACTTGAGTATATACGGTAAATCTATAAGTCATATTGAGTTAATTTTTGGATGAAGTGTGAGGTTTAGGTAAAGGTTGTTTTTTGTTTTGTTGTTGTTTGGCCTCTAGATGTGCACTTGTTCCAGCCCATTTGTTGAAAAGCCTTTCTCCATTGAATTACTTTGTCAACTTTGTCAAAAACAATCGGGCATATTTATATGGGGCTGTTTCTAGGTTTTTTATTCTGTTCCATTGATCTTTGTGTCTGTTCCTCTGCCAATAGCAGTTTTGATTACTGTTTTGATTACTGTAGCTGTGCAGTACACTTTACTATTAGGTAAGTGATTTCTCCTACTTTATTCTTTCAAGATTGTCTTAGATATTCTAGGACCTGTGTCTTTCCATATAAATTCTAGAATAAGCTTATCTGTGTCTACTAAAACTTTGTTAGGATATTCATAAGAATTGCATCAAACCTGTAGGTAAATTGGGGGAGAATTAGCATCTTTATTATGTCGAGTCTTTCCATCCATGAAAGCAGTGTGTCACTCCATTTATTTAGATCTTTGATTTCTTTCATCTACGTTTTATAATTTTCAGAAAGATCTTAGACTTTTCTTGACAAGTGTATTTCATCTTCTCTGGAGCAATGTAACATGTTTATTGTTAGTAAATAGAAATGCAATTGATTTTTGTGTGTTGATCTTTTTAAAATTAATTTCTTAAATTGATGCAAATTGTGTATTTCTTGTGTATGTGCATGTATGTACAAACATTGCGATGTTTTTATGTATGTATACATTGTGGAATGACTAAATCAAAGTAATTAGCATATCCATTCCCTCACATACTATATAGCTGTTTTTTGTGTTTATTTTTATTTTTATTTTTTTTGAGACAGAGTCTTACTCTGTTGCCCTAAAGTACTGTAGCATCATAGCTCACAGCAACCTCAAACTCTTGGGCTCTTGCCTCAGCCTCCTGAGTAGCTAGGACTAGAGGCATGCACTATCATGCCCAGATAATTTTTCTATTTTTAGTAGAGATAGGGTCTCACTCTTGTTCAGACTAGTCTTGAACTCCTGAACTCAGGGGCTCCACCCACCTGGGCCTCCCAGAATGCTAGAATTATCGGCCTGAGCCATGGCACCCAACTGATTTATGGCATTATTTTGTGGTGAGATCATTTAAAATCTAGTCTCTTAGCAATTTTCAAATATTTAATACATTGTTATTAACTGTAGTCACCATGTTGTATTATGTCTAATAGATCTCCTAAACTTTTCCTTACTGAAAAACTGAAATTGTATGCCTTTTGACCAGCATCTCCCCAACTACCTCTCCTAAGTCCCTATAATTGCCATTCTACTTTCTGTTTCCATGAGTTTGACTTTTTTAGATTCTACATGTAATTAAGACGACGTGGTACTTGTTTTTCTGCGCCTGGCTTGTTTTATTTAGCATAACATCCTCCAACTCCATCCATATTGTCACAGATAACAGGATTTCTTTCTTTTTTAAGGCTGACTAGTACCCTGTAACATTGCTTAACTCATTTATTTGTTCTACGGGTATTTTATTTGAAGATTTCTTGGAATTTTCTATATAGACAATGATGTCATCTGCAAATACAGCCTAATTCATTTTTTCCTTTTCAATATGTGGATCTTTCCTTCCTTTTCTTATCATACTGAGCTGGCCAGTATTTCTGGCACAAATTATCCCTGTCTTACAGTGGTTTGACTCACGATTTTTCAAATTTACAATGGTGCAAAAATGATACACATTCACTGGCAACTATACTTTCATTATCTATATAACCATTCTTTTTTCCTTTTCACTACAGTATTTAATAAATTACATGAGATATTCAGTATTTTATTATAAAATAGGCTTTTTAAAAGATGGTTTTGCCTAGCTATGTAGAAACATAGGTTTTCTGGGCATGTTTAAGGTAGGCTAGACTAAGCTGTGATGTTGAGAAGGCTAGGTGTGTTAAATACATTTTCTCCTTATGACATTTTCAACTTAGAATGGGTTTATAGGGGTATAATTCCATCATAACTCAAGGGTCATCCAAAGGATGTTGAATAGCAGTGGTGAGTGTAAACATTCTTGGCTTGTTCCCAGTCTTCTAGGGGATGGTATTCAGTCTTTTTAGTCTTTTACATTAAGTATGATGTTAGATGCAGGACGTTTGTTGTTTTTCTTTACCTTGTTCAGTTACTTACCTTCTTAACTTTCTGAAAGTTTTTATCATGAATAGATGGTAGATTTTGTCCGATGTTCTTTCTTTGTTAATTGGTCTGATTATATCAATCTTTAGCTTGTTGATATGGTGGATTGGATTACATTGATTAAGTTTTGAATGTTGAACCAGCCTTATATACCTGACATGAATCTGATGTGGTCATGGAACATAGTTCTATTTCATGCATTGTTGGATTCAGTTTGCTAGTTTTTGTAGGATTCTTACATCTAAGTTCATGAGAGAGGAGACCTGTAGTTTCTTTTCTTTCTTTTTTTGTTATCAGCCTATATATTAATATGAATTGGGAAGTGTTCCTATTTCTTCTATTTTATGAAAGAATTAAATAAAATTGTTGATGGGAGAAATTCTATAAAACTGGTATTAATTCATATTTAAATGATCGAATTTTCCAGTGAAACCATCTGTGCCTGAAGATTTGTTTTCTTTTCTGTTAGGAGCTTTTAAATTAAAAAATCAATTTCTTAATGGTTATAGCGCTATTCGGATTATCTATTTCATCCATTTGAGTTTTAGTAGATTACGATTTTCCAGGAATTGGTCCAATTCTTCTAAGTTGTTGAATTTATGAGTATAAAGTTGCTCATAATATATACTTCTGTTCTCTTATTGTTTCAGGATCTAAAGTAGTATCTTCTATTTCACCCCTGACATTGATGATTTGTGTTTTTTCTTTTTATTTTCTGTCACTATGGCTAGAGATCTATCACTTTATTTTTTTTCTTTTTTTTGGAAAACTATCTACTTCATGTTTCATTGATTTTTGTCTATCGAATTTCACTGTTTTCTGCTCTTTTATTATTTTCTCTTTTGCCTCCTTTGGGTTTTTTGTTTTGTTTTGTTTTAGTTTCTTGTGTTAGGAACTTAGATTCGATGTTACATTTTCGCTTTTTTTCAGTTCTCTGTATTTTTGTGTGCTTTCAGATGTTTTTGAACCATGGATCTAGAAGTATGTTGTTAAATTTCCATGCATTTAGAGATTTGCCTGGTGTTTTTCTCTTACTGGTTTCTAGTTTGATTCATTATGATCAGAAAACCAACTTTATGATTTCAATTATTTATATCTTTGTGATTTGTTTTGTATTCTTTATGTCATCTGTTGTGGTGAATGTTCCATGGGCACTTTAAAAAAATATATATTCTGCTGTTGGATGGAGTATTCTATATACATCAATTAGATCCTGCTGGTTGATTATATTGTTTAGATCCCCTATATCATTGCTGATTTTCTTTCCAGTAGTTCTGTCATTTTCTTAGAAGAGGGTGGTCAGATTTCCAACTATAATGTACATTTGTCTATTGTTCCTGTTAACTCTATTTTTGCTTTTTGTATTTTGAGGCTTTTGATGTGTCTACATTTTAGATCATGTATCTTCCTGATGATTTGATTCTTTTCTTACTATTATATATTGTCCGTCTTTGCTTATAATAAGTTTCTTTGCTTTGAAGTCTATATTAATATAGCCACTGCTGCTTCTTACAATTAATGTTTTCAAGGTATCTCATTTCCCCTTCTACTTATGTTGCTGAATTTGAAGTGAGTTTCTTGTAAACATCATATAATTGAATTGTGTTTTTGTTCATTTTGACACAGCTTTTTTCTAATCTGTGTTCATTTTTGCCAAATCTGTGTTTTGGTTGGTGTGATTAAAACATTTACATTTAACTTATTTATGATATGCCATTTTATTATTTTTCTGTTTGGTTTGTCTTTTTCTCTTGTCTTCTTGTGGATTACTTCAACAGTTTTTAGGGTTCCATTTTTACTAATTTATTTTTTTAGACAGAGTCTCACTTTGTTGCCCTAAGTTGAGTGATATGGCATCACAGCTCACAGCAACCTCAAACTTTTGGGCTTAAGTGATTCTCTTACCTCAGCCTCCCAAGTAGCTGGGACTACCAACAGCCACCACAATGCCCAGCTGTTTGTTTATTTGTTTGTTTAGCAGGCCTGGGCCAGATTCCAACCCACCAGCCCTGGTGTCCTAACCACTGAGCTATGGGCACCCAGCCTCCATTTTGATTTTTTAATAGTACTTTTCAGTGTATCTCTTTGTATATTTTTTATAGTGGTTGCTCTATAACATCACACTGTACTGATCCCAACATTTTATCTCTTTAAGTAGAGCAGGAAAACAGCATTTCCTTTAGTTTCTCCACCTTTCTCACTCTTAAATATCATTGTCTTAAGTATCAGATGAGATTATGACTTCTGTCTCAACCATTAAATGTAATTTATAAAACTCATGAGGAAAGGACAATTTATATCTATATATATTTATGCATATATATATATATATATATATATATATATATATATACCATATTTCTAGTCTTTCTGTTATTTCCTTCTCCTTACTGGTGCTCCAAGATTCATTCTTTTATCATTTCTTTTCTGTTTGAAGAACTTTCTTTGGCAATTTTTAAAGGTAAATCTGATAGTGACAAATTTAGTTTTTCTTCATCCAATAATGTTTTGATTTCCCTTCGTTTCTAGAGGATAATTTTGTCAGATTATAAAATTCACAGATGACAGTTCCTTTTATTTTCAGTGCTTGAAAAATGTTGTGCCACTTACTTTTGGCCTCTGTGATTTCAGTTGAGAAATCTGTTGTCATTTGAGTTGTTTTTGTACTATAGATAATATATCGTTTCTCTTGGCTGCGTCTCAAAATTTTTCTGACTTTTTAGTTTTTAGTTTTTTAGAAGTTTGATTCTGATGTGCCTGAATGGATTTATTTGTATTTTTTCTGTTCAAGGTTTGATTACCTTCCTAAATCTATAGGCTTGTGTGTTTTACCCAATTTAGAAAGTTTGGGCCATTATGTCTTTGAATACTCTGTTTGCACCATTTTGTGTCTCTTCCCCATTCTAGGACCCTGATGCGTGTTGGATATTTTAATTGTCCCTGTGGATTTGTTAATGTGTTTTTGTCTGTTTTCTTTGTGTTATTCATATTAAGTGAATTGCATTGACCTGTCATGTTTACTGATTTTAATCTCCGTCGTCTCTACTATCCCATCCAGCAAGTGTTTTCTTTAATTTCTGTTTGTATTTTTCAGTTTTATACTTTCCATTTGGTTCATTTTTATGACTTCTATGTATTTGTTGAGATTTTCTTATTTTTCATTTGTTTCAGGAGAATTTGTAATTGATGGTGGAAGCACTTTTATGATGGCTTCTTCAAAACCATTTTTGGACAATTGCCGCATCAGATTCATCTCAGTACTAGTGTCAGTAAAGTGTCTTTTCTTATTCAAGTTGTGAATGTCTTGGTTCTTCATATGATGGGTGATTTTTCTATTGTATACTGGATGCTTTATCTAATGTATTAGTGGACACTGGGCCCTATTTAAATCTTTTATTTTAGTGGACAGTAACCTTATTTAGGTTAAGCATGCAGATCTTGGCTTACTTTTGTGGACCGTGGTTGCAATAAGAGCTTGTTTGCAATGAAGAGCCTTTGTAGTAATATTATGGTCAGCTTGGTTCATCTGCCAGGGTTCCTACTAGTCCTTCCTGATGCTGCCTAAAAGGGCAGAAAAGGATTTCCTTAGGCCAGGATGGCAGGGGTTTCTCTCTGGGGGAGGAGACTCTCAAGAAGGAATAAAAGCCTTCCTAAGGCAGGCACTCTCAAGATTCTAGCTCCTTCCTGGGGGAAGGGGTGTGTTGAGTTCTCCCAGACCAGGTCCCTGTTCTGTAGGCTTTGTTATGCTGTTATCCCCAATCTCTGGGCAGGGGTAGAGAGTCTGTGGCCCATAGGAAGAGGCTTCCTGGATGAGGCCGTTTGTTTTGGTGGAGATCCGTCTTGCTGGGGCCAGCCACTCTGTTTTATTTTGGTGGGGAGGGGGATTTCAGGCCTGCCAGGGAAGAAAGCACTTCCCTTAGATGCTTATTGTTAGTGGGCTACCAAGAGGTCCCCTTGCCTGTCGTGGAGGGTTTGCATAGTATTATGTGAGTGACTTCCTTGCAATCTGGGGAAGAATGAGCCTACCTAGGCTGTCTTCTGTTGCTAGATTGGGGAAAAGAAATGTCAGATCTTGAGTGCCTTCTTCTGTTGAGTGAAAGGATGTAAGACCTCCTGCCATTGGCTTGTCCTCGCAGTACTGGGTCCCAAGCTCGTCCCCTTTTTCTTATCCCTTTTAGGGGTTCTCTTTTGGTTAGCTAGTACATTATTTCCTCGATTTATAGTTGTGCGTGGCAAGAAGAAGCAGGGAGAAATGTGTCTATATCTTCTTGTTTAGACCAGATGTTCCATTATGATTAAATAGCTATTTTTAACTATCAAATGTTTTTTCCTCATAATATTTTGATTCTTTGTGTTTAGTTTTGTATCTATATTTACAACAGTTAATTTTACTATCTCCAAATATTTTTTATTTACACTGTCATCCCTCAATTTCTTATATTTGAATTGCTAATTATAATTTATTCCTCAGTTAGCAGGAGAACGTATTTTTTTTTTAATTTTCAAGTGGGGGTTTGGATATTGCTCAAGAGATACATTTTTCAAGGTTTTTGCAGATTTAAAAATATCATCCTATTAACTTTACTGATAAATATGATTAAATATAAAGTACTTGGATCACAAAATTTTTATTTCAATATTTTATAGTTCAGCGTTTTTTGTAGCAGAAATGCTTCATACTAATTTATCTCTCCAAGATTCGTAATGTACATTAGTTTAATTAAAACCCTCATTTCAGAAAGCTATTTAATTTTATTTAGCATATCATTTTTCAAGTGACAAAATGATGATGGAATTCTTTTTTTGTGCATTTCCTATTAATATTTATATCCTCAGTGTTTTCAGTTATATGTAAAAGAGGACCTAATAGTGATATAAATATTAAAGTCACAAATCTAACAAAAGTGAGAGTCGATGTGGGAGAAGAGGCTGGTGATGTCTTTTCTGGCCTTGGCACCTCCATCTTTCACCCTCCATCCTCAGCCTGCAGAAGGTGTACCCTCATCTGTGTTACTACAGATGTCACTCTGCCTACACAGTGGTTGCTACAGCCTTGGATGTCAGAGGTATCTTTGGAATTTGGGGAAGGTAGTAGCAAAGCGTCTTTTTTCTGCTGATGGTACTCTTTCTTAGAAGCCCCCAGGCAAATTTTCCCTTTAAGTTTCATTGCCCAGAGAAGAATCACATGCTTACTCCTAGCTGCAAGGGAAGCTCAGAAAATAGGAAAAGGGGAATGTGGAGGATCTGCTATGATCCACCCTTGGACTGGATTGATTGGTGTCCCAAGTCAAATCAGGTTTCTTTAAGAAAAGAAGAGAAGTGGATGGCCACTAGGTATACCACCATCTATACCACAAATGTTACCAGCCACAACCCTCCTCCAGGTAAAGTATCAGGCAGAACGAATCTTTGGAAATGCTCTTAGGTAACTGTCCCTTGTTTTCCTGTTTTTTGTAGAAAGGTTTGAAGACAGCTTGATTATATTCCTTGTAAATAACCTGTCTGGTGCTTTTTTTCCTCTTATTTGCTTAAACCATATATTGTACTGCATGGGTCTTCTTTATTATTTTGCCTAAATCTCAGAGAACATTTCTGATATGTAGGCATAGGCCTTACTTCCATCTAATACAATTTTCTATTATTCTCATTTTAATTATTGCTTCTGTTCTGTCTCATGTTTTTCTCCTGTGGAACTGGTAAGATTCTTACATTGTACTTCTTTCTGTTTAAGATCATGCTGTCAGCAGAGAGCAATAATTTGATCTCTTCTTTCCCCATTTAGATACCCTTGATTTCCTCTTGCGTGATTGCTCTGACTAGGACTTCCAGCACTATGATTAAAATAAATGGTGAAAGTGGGCAACCTTGCCTGGTTCCAGTTTTAAGCAGGAATGCTTTTTATCTCTCTCCATTCAATATGATGTTCACTGTATGTTTGTCATATACACAGATAGCCTTTAGAATTCTGATGTACATCTCATCTATACCAATTTTGCTAAGCATTCTTGTCATAAAAGGGTGCTGAATTCTGTCACACGCATTTTGTGCATCTATTGAAAGGATCATATGGTCTTTGTTTTCGTATCTATTTATGTGGTGAACTACATTTATAGAAGTGCATATGTTAAACCATCCTTGTGTCTCTAGGATGAAGCCCACTACATCATGAAGAATGCTTCTTGACATGCAGCTGAATTCAGTTTGCTAGGACTTTTTTGAGAATTTTTACATCTATATTCATGAGCGATACTGGTCTGTAGTTTTGTTTTTTAGTTGCATCCTTTGCTGGCTTTGTTATCAAGACAATATCAGCTTTAGAGAACAAGTTGGGGAGGATTTCTTCTTTCTCAAAATTATAGAATAATTTCTGCAGTATAGGTACAGGTTCTATCTTCCTTTGCATTTGCCAGCTTTTCTTTCCCTGTTTCATTCTTTTTCTTTCTGAATTCTGAGTAATTCTAACACCGATCCTGTGCATTTGTAATCTGATTTCTGGAGTTTATGTTTCTGTGTATTACCGTCCATGTAATTTTAATCTTACTCATGGTTTTGGAGTTTCCTAACATTCTCTTCTGTCCTATTTCGATCTCTTTCTGTTTCTTTCCTTTTTCAACATTTTTCTGCTCTTCTGGCTTCCTGCATCTTTTTCACAGTGGCTAAGTGCGCTTGGATGTTTTGAGGACACTTAACGAAGATGCTTTAAAGTACCATCTTTGTTTGTGAACAGTGATTTTCAGAGTTGCTTTTCTCCTCTAATCGGGGTAATGTTTATTTTCCTTCATTATTCATTATCTTTTCAAAAGTACTATGTTATAATAACTATCCCCCTGCCCAGTCGTATGTCTCAGCATAGCAGGATTTGGCACAAAGGTTGCTTAGCTGGTTTCCCAGCTTCTTTGGGGCTCGGAGGGTGTACTTAGTGATTTCCTTTTACATTCTTCCTTAGGAACATGGCTATTAGTGGAAATCTCTCTTGGATTTTGGCCTGTGGTCATGTCTTATCTTCGGTTCACAGTTGGTGCTGACAGTCTTTTTTCTTTATTTTTGGGTGGATTCTTCTGGGAAATTAGCAAGGAAATCTAGTTTGACTCTGGGCCAGCATTCACATCCAGTTAGTAGATCCCTGCCCCATCTCCATTGAGGCAGTGTGGGTAATAGAAAAAAGTACGGGGCTCGGAGACAAATCGGCTTGCTGCCAGCTCTGTATCGTGTTTGCTGTGTGACTGCGAGCTCATTACCTTCCCCTTCTGGGCTTCCTTGCCTCTCACAGAAACATCCACGTTGTAAGGTTGTTGTGAGGATCGAATGAGAGCCCCCGTCTGAGGTGCTTGGCACACTCGCTGTTAGGCTTCTTGTGTGTCCAGCCTCCTCCCTCCTGTTCCCAATGCTCTACGTGGAAACCACCTCTCGTCTTGGCCTGGACCCCATGCTCACAGTGAGAGCTGTGCTTTCAGGGCCCTGTGTTTAGAGACACGTTCCACATGGACTGTGGGCTTAGGGTGCTGCATGTGCCCTCCTGAGATTTTCACATGGCAGGATGCGCCTGCATACCTTTTAGAGAGTCAATGTCACGTTGTGGTTAGGATCAGATGCTCGGAGCCAGCTGGCTGTTTCCAAGCTCCAAATCAGCCTCTTATAAGCTATGGGAGCACAGTCAACTCCTTCTTCTCCTCTTTGCTTCATTTCCCTCATTTTTAAAATGGGGACAATTATTTACCTACCTCCTAGGCTTACTGGAACCATGTGGAGGACTTAGAATGCTTCTTGACACACAGTAAGTATTACAGCAGTGTTGGATAATGATAATGATGATGACAGTGGAGAAGGCCACCATCGTCACTGTCATCAGGCCCTCCTGCTGCAGACCGTTTGCTGGCATCTGTTACCCCACCTGGACACACTCTGCTGCCTGCCTGACGTGGCCTCCCATGCCCTCACACCCTGTATCCCTGTGCCTGCTGCACCCAGGAATGCTGTCTCCCTCCTGTCCCCATCTGTCCTGCCCTGAGCTCCCTTCCTCTCCTCTCTGAGCTCTATTTGTCCAATACTGTGAAAGATGAGGGATGGAGACTGAGGAGTCTGTCCTTAGAGACACCGAAAAAGAGACAAGTCTGCCATCCAGAAGGATTTAGACATTTATCTGCCTGTAGGCAAGAGACCAAACTGTGGATGATCCTTCAAGGTCATGGCTCTGTTAAAAATCTTGCAAAGTCTCCACTTCTCCCTTAGGACAGAGTTCATATTCCAAAACCTTCTGGGATCTGCCTCTTCAGCATAGTGGTCCCTTTTGGGGGGGGTTGCAGAGGGAGCAACACTCACCAGCTTGCCTGGCAGGCCTCCCAAATAAATGGGCCTGATCATGCCACAGCCACTGATACCCCCTACCGTCCTGACAGTTCCCTCCTTGCCCAGGTGGACTCTCCCTTTCCACCCTGCCCCCCCAACTCACAGAGGCTGACTGTTGAGCAGGCTGCCCACCCGCCATCCCCAGGGGGCGACTCCTGGGTCCTCACAGCATCCCACGTGGGCTTCTACAACTGCACATGGGCCACCGCCCTGAATCCTGTGGCTCCTTGTGTTCACAGCACGCCCAGTGAGCACATCTCTCGACAGCATCGAAGCACAGCTCTATTTCCATTCTTCTATTGCCTCTTGAAGAAGTGCATATCCAGTCTGAGTAGCATCACTCTGCTCCTAGATGAAAATCCAGGCAGGCCTGTGACTCTTGAATTCACGTGACTTTTAAGAATGAAAATATTTTACTCATCCAGAAAAGAACAGAGAAAATATTACAAACACTGTTATGTAACAGGTCACTCATATTGATGTTAAGGTGATACAATATTTGCTTTGGAATTTCTGAAGAAATTCAATCCCGTAGACCTGTGCCCCCTTTGCTGCCTTGCTCAGTCTTACATCCCCCCTTTCTTCCACCATACTGATGTTTTGTCTTGGCTATCCACATTTTGATGCTTTTACTATGCAGGTATGTAGTGTAAATAATAATGGGTTTTATCACTTTGCTTGAAGGCATCAATGAGAGCCATTGTCTGCAGAGTGCAGCGTTAAGATGAAGACCCTTCATTTTGTTCAGCCAGGTTTCCCCCACACTGTACATACCTCACATAAAGTCTTGTCTCTTAATTTTATCTAAACATTATAATACTGAAACAAGCTGGGTTTTGCTTTTCATTCAAGATGCAACTTATCCATGTTGGTGTGTGTCAATATAGATCATTTTAAATACCACAAAGTTTCCGTTGTACTGTCATTGACATACTGCATCTCATCCCACTGATCACTTAGGTTCTTTCCAGGCTTCTGTTATCACAAGTAGTGCTGCTATTGAAATCTTCTTAAGTACCTGTGCATGAGTTTTTCTAGGGTGCATAGCGGAAAGCAGAACTGCTATGTTCTGGGGGACGCATAGCTTTAGCTCCGTTAATTGTTAAATTGCTTTCTAAAGAGCTTTGCTTCAATGCACAATCTCGCCCATACCTTTATCAAAGCTCCTGTTTACCCACATCCTTGGTAATCTTATCTTTGCCAAGACACAGAGTGTGAAATGGTATTTCATAATTGTCTCAATTTTGTTCTGCTTTTAATATTGGAAAGGCTGATCGCTCCCAGCTGCATTCGTTGGCCTTTGGGGTTTTCTCTGTTATGACTTGCCTGTTCATGGTCTTTGCCAATTTTTCAATTTGGTTGTGTGCCTTTTTCTTCTTGATTTGTTTTGACTCATTGTTCTACTCCTACCTTGGGTGACTCAGTACTCCTGGGCACCAGCAACAGTGGAGAGAATAATTCAAGCTGCCGTCTGCCTAGATTGCTACAAACTCAAGCCAACTCACCACAGCCACAGGAGAGAGAGGACATCCATCTTTCCCGAGTAGAAGAATCTAGGCAGCGATGCATGAGTAACACAGTCAAGAAGGTGTGGATATGTAATTGCATGCATTTGCTACTCCAGACTTCACTTCCTACACTGGCTCGGCCAGCATCGTTGGACACTGGAACCAGTCAGCGTCCCAGTGTTCTCCCAAGTGCTTGGGAATAAGCACTATACATAATTCAAATTCTTCCCCCTCAGAATATCATTCTTGCTATTTTAGCTATTGGGAGTCTTACTGGGGGCAGGGGCAATGCTCACTACATCTCCCTGTATTCAAATGGCCATTTTTCATGGGGTGAGTGGATATCAATGCCAGAGCAACCCACCGTGGATTACACACCTTGTGACCTTGATCAAGCATTCAACTTGACTTAGCTAAACTCCTGTTATTTTCTCGGCCCTCTCGTTTACCCTGTCAAAAGGATCCCAGTCGTTTAACACTTCTACCTGTCCTCTAGCACTGTCTCCTGTATCCTCCACGACAATCTTCCTCTTTCTGTAAGGCCTAGCCAACCTCTGCTGTTTCACCTGAATCAGTTTCACTAGCCAGGAAGCCAGGATGCTTGTCTTCCCTTCTTGTAAATAAGAGAATATGCCTTTGATCCATTGTTTATACTTAATAGTTCATAGAATTTGTCTTAGAATATTAGCTAGAGAGCCGTCTATTTCATTAATCTTTTCTAGCTATTATCTTTTGGTTTGGTTTATCACTTCTCCTAGTTTTCAGATCATGATTTACTAACGACTACTTTTTAGCATGGTTTCATTCTATTTATTTTCATTTCTGTGTATTTTTGCTTGGATCTGCCTTTGTAAGCAGCATCTAGCTGAGTTTTAAAACATCCAGCTCAACAGTCTTCACACGGATAAGTTTAATCCACTTCCTCTATGTATGTGCACATGGCAGGCTTGCATGTAGACGTGGGTGTGTGTGTGAGAGAGAGAGAGAGACTGTAGGCACTTTCACACTCATTTGTTCTCTCCTTATTTTGTGTTTTCTGTTTACCATTGGATAGATTGCATTCTCTTCCCTACTGAATAGATTCAACCTCTCCTCCTTTTTTCTTTTCTTTCTTGATTTGGAAGTTCTAAATTGTATTTCTGTTACTTAGAGGTAACTGTTATATCTAAAATATAGCAGAACCTCCGTAAGTTGACCACCCAAGGGACTATCACAAACTGGTCAACTTAAGGAACTAGGCCTGCTGTACTGATCCATACATGTGGCGCATATTGGGTCTATGAAAATGAGGTCAACTTAAGGAGGTGGTCAGTGTAGGGAGGGGGTCAACTACGAAGGTTCTACTATATATATATATATTTTTTTTTTTTAACATTTTTAACAAAATTCAAGTTAATTGCAGCATCTCTATAACCACCACTACCCTTATGCTCTTGATTGTTGGTGTCTAGAATTTTTGTGACCTTGATGATATCACAGGTGCAGGGAGCAGAGGGCTGAGCAGGCGCAGCTCGCACATGCCTCATTCACAAAGAACCAAAACAGGGAGGAGATACTAAGTTTGAGTAGATCTCCTAAAAGAGAAAGCTAGAATCCAACAGAGAAGTGACAGGAAACATTAAGGCAAGAAAGGAGACCCAAGCAGCCAGGTTGGCCTGGGAGTGTGGAGAGGCTCCCGAAAGCAGAGAAAGGGTAAGTGAGAGACCCCCCAGCAGTCTGCATTCCCACCGTGGGTTCTGCAGGCCTAGCCATGGGAGCCAGGGCAGCTGGGCCCCTGTCTCAGTGTGTGATTTTTTTTTTTTTGCTTCCTTTGGTCCTCTTGGGATTAGCTCTGTGTCAGCCCCAGGAGCGGAGAGAACTGTGTGGCCTTTTTTTTTTCGTGAGTACAGGAACCTGCTCTTGGTGCCTGGTTTCAAGCAGTGAGCCTAGTCCAGGGGGTAATTTTAGACCTCTTTACCCAGCAGGGGAGGAGCTCCCTGCTACTTCTGTCTGTTTCTGTACCCGAAGTCAGCAGGCCCTGAGTTTCAGGGCAATTTTCTGCATTGTATTTTGGGTTGGTTCTTGGCCCATAGAAAAGATCACTTTGTTCTTTAGCTGGACTGTGGCTTTACTTTTCCATGTTTATATCCGAGAGGGGATGGAAGTGGTACCTAAGGCGTGCCCTTCCCATGCCCGCTGAATGGTTCACTCCTGCTTGATTTTGAGTTTCTTGAGGAAAAGAACATTTATAGTATTTCATTTACATATCCCTATGAGGAGTGACATGCCATGTTTATAAAGCAGTGCCAAGAATTACGCTGTGTCTGAGATTTTACCCTCCTTGGAAGCTGACCAGTGACATGTCAGAGTTTCATGGATGCTGGCAGAAGACAGGAAACACCTGAATTAGAAAAAAAGACTTCACTGCTCAGGCGACAGCAGGGGGCAAAGGATCAACATTTTTAGTTGGTTCCCTGAGCTCCAGTTCCCAAAGGGTGATGTTAAGAAGGCCCAGTGTCACCTGCATAAAATTATAGGAGAGGACCCCTGAGCTAAGGAACCTCAATCTTTGATAATGGGCAGTTGGCCTGCCTGAGTTTTGTCCTGCAGAGACATATCAGCTTTACTATGCTGGGCAGTAATCAAATTTGCCCTTTGCTCTGGGGGAGACACTGTGTCTTCAAAGCTGTTCTCTATACAAACATGCGTGACAGGCTAGTCTTCAACAAAGGCGTTTGGTCCCTATGCTTATAAGACATGCAGAAATGGGAGAGATCCACAGAGAACTGTCTCACGACTAAATGCTCACAAAAGTCTTTTCTATACTTCCATTCTGTGCTTAAAGGTGTCATAGTAATGGTGACATAGCAAAAGCACCCTGGTCACTAGAAATGGGAGGTGGTAGGGCCTCATGCCAACAGGCCCTGCAAGGACACCAAATCCCTGAGCCACAGTTGGTGCTGCCTCCACCCTCAGGACTAGGGCCACTGCTGTTCCTCTGCCAGCACTGCCAAGAATTCTCCAGAGTCCCTGAGTTTTCACAACAGTGGCTCCAAATTCAGCATCCTGGTTGAATGCATCCGGTTGGATGAGCCTTAAGCATAGGAGCCGACTTTTCTGAGGATTTGTTCTTGGGAAGTGGCTTAAATTCCCATCAAGCCTCTTACGTAGGGAAGTTCCCAGACTTAAAGGAATTCAGATTCTGAGCTAACATTGTGTGTGAGCACATATCTTTGTTAGCAGCTAATGTGTTAGTCTGCTTTTGCTTCAGGAGCTAGTAGGCAGGAAGAGGAATTATTTTTTTCTTTGCATGGCTTTTTGCAAACACCAGGGTGACATGGGTGTCTCAGGTAAGCTCCCAGCAGGTGTCCATCATCCATGGGACAGGCATGTCTGGCTGAGTGCCAGGTACAGCTCCTCTGGCTATAAAATCTGTGGCAGGAAGGAGGTAGAACCAAGTCCTCATCAAGTCACCATGTTTTCACATAGGATGAGCATGAGCAGCAAGACCTAGGAAAGACGCCTGCGCTTGTTGTGTTTATCACAGCACTATTTACAGTAGCAAAGGTAACGTGGAATCAACCTCAGTGTCCATAAACAGAGGATTGGATGAAGAAAATGTAAATACCCAAAGGAATATTTGGTCATAAAGAGAATGAAATCCTGTCATTTGCAGTAACGTGGATGGAACCGGAAGCCATTATTTTAAGTGAAACAACAGAGACCTGGAAAAGCAAATACCACATGTTCTGTCTTATGGGGGGAGCTAAATAATGTGTATGTATGGATGTAGAGTGTAGAATGAGACAGTGGAGAGTCAGAAGAGTGAGGGCAGCAGGAAGAATGATGAAAAATTACTGACAGTGGACAATGTACATCATTTGAGTGATAGATACCCTAAAAGTCTTGACTACCACTGCATAATCTATCCATAAAATTGCACTTGTACCCAATAAACTTAAACAAATAAAAAGAAGAAAAGCAAAAGAAAAGTGGAGGAGCAGGACCTCACTCACCTCCCAACTCTGGGAACACCTCATCTCTCCTCCCATGGAACCTTCTTCTTCTGGCTAGGGTTCCATGTAGGAGTCCGTAGAGGTAGCCCTTGCTCAAGGTCAAAGGCCACTTCTATTACTGCAGTTGGAAGGAAGCATCTCTGTGAAGAAGAGTAGAGCTCAACCCAAAACCATCCCCACAACTTAACCCTCCACTGGGAAGGGCGTCTAAGATGTCATGTCCACTGGCCAGATTCGCCTTTCCCTCTGGTCTCAATCAACTGTGCTCAGGGATATCCTCTTATTCATGCCCTTTTAGTCATCGCATAACCAGATGGGCAGCCCTGAGATTTACGCTCATACATTTGACACCAATTTATCCAATGAAGCTCTTTGTTTCTTAGCTGAAGTCATTATCTAGACAAAGTCAATGGTAGATCCAGGCCCAATTAGAAAACAAGGTGTTTATCTTGTGCATCCTCTCAGTCAGGTGTGCATAGTTGGAAATTGTCTCTCACAGACCCCCAAGTTTGGCATACTTAGAGTGCACTTGAGATCTCAAATAGAAAAACCTGAATATAGCCAATAATACTGTGTTTTGTACTGAAGCCGGTGTCATAAAGAGAAGATGGAAGAGCAAGAGACTGAAAGTTAATGCATAGAAGAGGAGCCTAGGTCCAAGGTTGGACCTTAAAAGTTAAAAAAAATTATCAGTACGGGCCCATTAAAAAGAAAAAGAACACAAGTGTTTCCTGTGAAGCCCACTGACACTGTTGGGTATGGATGGTGTCGGGAAACCTAACAAGAGTGATGGACGGGAGAATAATAGAAATATTGATTTTGCTTTTTTACAATTGAGAATGTAAATACTACCATCCAGAGGAATGAACGTCAAATTGGTGGCACAAGAAAGAAAGAGGCCAGAATGGGGTTCACATTCCTTCCTCAACGTGCCTCTGCTGCAGCTCCTTTCTCTGGGCCCGCTTGTTTGGGATGGGTTTACCCAGAGGAGACAGTTCATGCACCCTTCTTGCTGATGGGAGCAAATTGAGCCAGTGACTAATTAGATTCAGTGGAAGCCCCAACTGGCTGGGTGGGCTTTGGCAACAGATGTGAAGCCCTGCTGTGGGTTCTTGGCTTTAGGACAGGACCTTCTTCCCCCAAACGGAAGATTAATAAGAACACAATATCTCAGGAAGCTTCGTCCCGGCTCTCAGAACTGCTGCCCAATTAGAGCCTGTGCTGGCTTCCAACCTAATTGTTAATCTGAGCAGAATTGCTCCAGTCAAGGTTGGGGACTGCAGAGCCATGGACCAGGCTATGACCATCTTCTCTCCCACAGTGCCGGAAAGTTCCTTCCAACTGACAGCAGGGCTGGGGGAAAGAACATCTGCTGTTCCATTTTCTGAGTCACAGCTGTCTCTGCTGATGGCTTGTTTCTTAGCATTTGCCAATACCTGCCCACTTATGTTGCTCATGTCATCCAGGTCACAGAGTTTCATGATTGTCACTGTTGTCCACCAAAATCTGCCTAGAACATTTAGGGACAGAATGATCAGTTAGTAGTGGCAGAAGAAAATACCGCACAGGGTTGGTAGAGCAGGTGCCTGAAAACCACCCATAACACGGCCTGTGTGGCCTTTCCCAAGAGAGGAAGACAGTCGTGGTAGCTCTATCCTTATTGCCGGGACAGTCCAACTTAATAAAGACTATCATTTTGTTTACTGCATATTTGGTTGAATTATATCAATTCAGAATACATAGGGAAGTCTAGCCTGGGTTAGTGAGAGATATGTCATTATTTAGGCATTTTCAAGAAATGGGATTTTATTACAGTGCATCCCCACATTTTTGTACATCTAAGTTAATTGGAACTAACTGCTACTTTAAAAAAGTGTTTTTAAATGGAAGCTCTGAGACGCACTGATAATTAGTATTCTTTTCCATCCTCAATTAAACTGCCAAAATCTCTAGCAGTTTTCTTTTTTCTGAAGTTACTAAAACATAGCCTTGTAATTTTATTTACCCTATTTGTTTGCCCAGAGAGCTCGTTTTCAGCGATAATGAAGATGACTTAGGCCCTACTCACATCAAACGATCCTGAATTTTAAATTTGCCAAGTCCAAAATTCTTACCAAGTGTTTCTGGTTTTAAAAGCCTGCCTCTTGAGCAAGAAGACACGTTTCTGCTCTAACCACATAGTGGGTCTACATATATTTGCTCACAGACCCATATCTTCTGGCCTAGCCATTATTTCTACAGTACAAATGTCAGAAACAGGGAACACTCAAAGAATTCAATTTTTAGGAAATGTGCCTTTTAAGTAGTAAAGGCTTTTTTTTTTTCCCCAAAAGTATATTGAGTACTTCCTGTGTTGGTGCCAGGAGACCATCAACTAGGGTTTGTCAGTATCTACCAGTTAGGAGAGATGGGGTGAGGGCTTTGGAGGACAAGCCTTCCAGGGACCTGCTAGACCACCATGGAGCTCAATACTCAATGTACCACCCCACTTTTCACAGCTGGCATCAGATGGCTGTTCTGAGCAGCAAGGTCTGGGGAACAAAGCAAAGACCACAGGAGATCACACCCTTCCAACACACGTTGCTGGTCTCTAAATCAGCCTCTCCTGGTTGCGGCTGCAACAGCCTTGATTGCCATACAAGAATAAAATTAGGGGAGTTTAAATGCCAATCAATCACTGCCGCGCACACGTGCCAGTGGAGCACAACGTGGAGAGCTGTATGGTAATCAACAGGGAGTGTCTCATTAAAATCCATTACTTCTCCTAAGTGGAAGATTGATTGCTTGCTCCCTGCACACCTTCTAAATCTCATCCGATAGCTTTGTCTGACATCATTTATCATTTGTGACCAAATACTGACAGAGAAGCGGATACACCTTTAGCCAAATTATCACACTTGGGGTCTGTTTTTTTGCAGGTATGGAAGTGATTGTATTTTCTCCTAGCAGAAGAAAATAAAAGAGAAGGGAAACATATCCTCTTTTTAGATATAAACTCAAACGAAAAATGGATCAGACTTCCATACAATTATTTCTCAGAAAAGCCACGTAATAGCTTCAATTCTTTTGGCCAGCAACCATCCAGTGATACACACTAAGTGTGTCTTCCCTGGCAGGCAGCAAAATGCAGACCCCTCCACTCACACATCTCGGAGATGTTCAGAATTAGCTGAATGTTATGATCAAGCACTGAGCCTGTGTCTTCCTGGAAGGCTGAAGGTTTCGGGAGGAGATGAAAATTTAAGCACATCCAGGTCCAAATGTCTGGAGGCCATTGTATGTCTGTTTGTTGGGTCCATTTGTGGATATAAACCTGCATTCACCCCTAGAATTGGAGAAGTAGCATCAGTTCTCAGAACCTTTATTTCTTCACCTGCATCATGGGGATAATAATATCATGCTATAAAATTCCTAGTTTGGTACTTAGCACATAAGAGGTACTCAATACATATTTGTTGTTTCCAGTCCTTTGCTTTTCTGTAAAGTGCTAATCCTGCAATTGAACTTTCTAATTAAGCTCTATGAAAGGACTTCCGTAAAATGTCTTTGCTATGTAAGATTTTCTTTGGGGTTTGGGGAGGATGTCTTGGTGGGATACCCAGGCACGTTTCGATGTCATCACCACCTCTTTTTGGCTTTTTTTTGTAGTGTGCCTTCCAGGGGACACGCTCATTAGTCACCTTTTAGCAGGCTTCTATTGTAGCTATGTGCCTGTAATTCCCATTTTACAAAATTGCTTTTATTCTTTCCTTAGCTCAGTTCCTAGTTTGGTTAACATACCTAAGACGCCTCTAGGGTCTTTCTAGAATCTATTGGGAATACTGAGGTTGGAATCTAGATGTTGAAGCCAGCCAGAAATTGACTCTCAATTTTGCAGAACCTATCAACCTCGGGTCTCTGGTACAAATTAAAGTGATTTTTAAATTGTAGGTCTTACTGCCTGGCAATAACTGGGTCTTGTCAAGTAGGGAAATGCTGGGATGGTGATGACTTGAGCCCTTTTCTGAATAAGGAGCACTTCCCTTCTCTACTCGTTATTGAAAATGTCATGAGCTTTATTGCCTAAGTGTTAAAGCAAAAGGACAGTGTTGGAAATCACTTTAACTTCTATTCAAAGGATGTTGTATTGCTTGCTTATTTCCAGAGGGCAAAAAGGGCAGCCAGCTGCACAAGAAAAGGGTCTATTTTGCAAATACAAGTCTCTAAAACTCTACTTGCAATTTTGTGTTTCATTTCTTAAGTGCCTAAGGCTTAAATAAGAATGTGTGCCTGCTCTAGCCTTTTTCTAACATACTAGGATCGTGATACAAATGAATATAATGGTGTACATATACCACAATTTATTAATCCATTCATGAATGAACCCTGGTGTACCCATCACCCAGGATGTATCATCACTACTCATGCTTGTCTTTTTTCACACAGACCTCTCTTTTCCCCCTTTCTATCCCAGTTATTTTAAATCAAATCCTATCAAACCTTATCATCTATGAATATTTCAGCATATAAAGCTATAAGGACTTTAAAGGGCCTAAAAAAATAGGCCCTTATTACACCTGAAAAACCTGAAAATAACTTCTTTATTTTAAATATCCAATGTTTAAATTTCCCCAGATGGCTGATAATTGTCTTTTTTAAAATTTATTTTCTGCCCACTTAATGGGCACAGTGTCTGGTACACCTTGAGGTGTGGGGCACAGCTACAAGAGGGACTCTATACAACAAATTCAAACATTGTGACCTGGTTGTTTGTATCTTCACATTAACCTAAAATAAAAAATAATAAAGTTGTTTCTTACAGATTAAAAAAAATTGTTTTCTGCATTTTGTTTGTTCATGTATCCAAATAAGACCTATTAATTGCAATTGATAGGTGTAGTTTTAAGGTTGGATTTTAATCCACCTGGAATTAATTTTGTTATATGTGCTGTGAGGTTTAAAAGAGAAAATTTATGTTAAAGTTCTTCTGACTGTTTAGCCCCTATCTTCTATTGCTATCATCCCATCCCTACCTTCCCCTAGCCCCATTGAGGAGACAGACATGCACTTGTTTTACTGTTTGTTTCTAAGGAGCCGGCTCTTATATTTCTTTATTTGTCCCACTTTATTTTCCAGTTCTGTAATTCGTGTCTCCTTTCACTTGTTTTCTTCTTTCATTTCCTTTTAGTTTGCTTTGCTTATCTCCTAGTGTCTTGATTGCATATATTGAGTGTGTCTTGTGCACACTTCCACACTCCAGGAGAAACAGGCCAGCTCTCCTCAGGAAGCTTGTTGGTGCTTTATAGCTCAACAAAAGTTTTAATAATTTTTGTATGTTTAATAATGAAAGCACATATGTTTGTACCTATTAATATATATGGCTACGTACCTTGGCTGTATCCTGTAACTTTTATAATGTAGTATTCTCATTATAATGTGTTTAGTTATCACATTGAATCATTTAAATCATTCATGTTCAGCCATTTTTAACCTATAGAAATGGCATTTTCATATAGCTTATAAATTTGTGATTAACAGACTTTAGCTTTCAGAGCAGTTTTAGGCTTACGAAAAATTAAAGTTTAAACAGAGTTTCCTTGTACCCCCTTTTCACTCCCTCTATCCCTATAGTTTCCTGTTATTAACATTTTATTTTAGTGTGGTATATTTGTTACAATTACTCGAGTATAAGTTGAGTTTTTTCGGCACAAAATTTGTGGTATATTTGTTACAATTACTCGAGTATAAGTTGAGTTTTTCGGCACAAAATTTGTGCCGAAAAACCCGAACTTGGCACAAATTTTGTGCCAAAAAAACTCAGCTTATACTCGAGTGTATAGGTAAACCCCCATATTGGTAAATTACTACGAATATCTATGGTTTACGTTAGGACTCTTTGTGTTGTACCTGGGCTTTGACAAAGGTACAGTGCCATGACAGTGTCACACCGAGTAGTGTCACTGCGCTCTGCCTAGTCGTTCTTCCTCCCTTTCCCCACTCCTTTACCTGTCTCCATAGTTGTGCCTTTCCCACGGTGTCGTGCAGTTGGAATCACAAAGTATGTCACCTTTTCAGATTGGCTTCTTTCACTTAGTAATATGCTTTTAAAGTTCCTTTTAGGAGGAAAAGACAGGGTTTGTAGCTTTTTAGCTGTTGAGTAACATCTGTCTGTGTGGCTGTACCATGGTTATTGAAGGATGTCTTGGTTCCTTCTGAGTTTTGGCAATTACGAACATAGCTGCTGTGAACATCTTTGTACAGGTTTGTATTGACGTAACTTTCAACTCATTTGGGTGAACACGAAGGGATATCATTGCTAGATTGTATAATAATGGGAGGTTTAATGGTTTAAGAAACTGCTGAACTGTCTTCCAAAAAGTGCGGTTTTGTAGCAGTGAGAGTTCTCGTTGCTCCGTGTTCTTGTCAGCATTTGGTGGGGACAGCTTTCTGGATTTCAGCCCTTCCAGTAGATGTGTGGTGGTATCTCGTTTTCTGATTTGCCTTTCCCTGATGATACAGGATATTGAGCTTTTTTATGCTCTTTACCATCTACTCATATATGTCTTTCAGGGAGGGGTCTGTACACCACTTGCACACTTTTAAGTTAGGCTGTTTCTCAAGTTTTAAGTGCTCTGTATGTGTGAGTTATCAGTCCTCTATGAGATCTGTGTTTGCGATATTTCTCAGGTCTGGGGCTTGTCTTCTCATTCTCCTGATGTGTCCAAATGTTAGAGATTTTTGAGACTTGTATTTTAATGGAGAATCAAGGAATCTTGCCTACCACAGATATTTAAAGCCGTAAGTCTGACATGAAAACTCTGTGAAGGGAAAATATTCTGAATTTTTTGATGGATGTGATAGAGGGAAAGAAAAGTTAAACATGAATTTGAGATTGCCAGAAATAATTTTTGTGTAACAGAATAATGCCTATGGAAATGGGTTTGGAAAACCTGATATTTTATTGCAATAGTTAGGCAACTAGTGCAGCCAGTTTTAGAGGAAAATAAAGAAAAGTATATTGTATTAAAAGGTAAAAATATTGACCAGTCTCATTGTTAAGTTATATTTTAAGATTATGTGACTTGATAAAGACTTCCACAGAACAGCTTCTTTCAGTGTGATTGTTCTACTCATCTTTTGTATAGTTAGGGTATCTTTTAATATTGACCGATTTGTTAATTCCGTCATTCATTAGCTTTGTCTTGGGTCAGATGCTTTAACACCCATTAGGGTCACCTAAAATACCTCTAAGGAGGCAAAAAATTTTTTAGAAAGACATTTCTTAATTGTTTCCTTCATATTTAAACTCATTTAATTTGTTTATTGCGATATTATAAAAAGGAAATTAAGAACATATTTAGATTTAAAAAATCTAAAATTCATAATTATATCTTAGAGATGTAATAAAGACCTAGGACAGTTTCTCTTAAATTAATGTATAATATTTTAATATACATATATGAAAAATAAACTTGTGAGAAGAGTATGAACTTTAATTATACCTTATTTTAAATTCTATAGTCTCTCAAATATAAGTTTTAATACATAAACTTGTAAAGGGTTTTAAGGTTATAATTTGTTTTATGCCATGTTATTTTTTCATACAGATGTTCTTTGGAACACTTCATCAAAATGTACGTTTTGTATTAGGTACTTTAGAAATTCTTGCTTGTTAATGGAAATTTATAAATTCTTTGAGGATGATTAGAACACACACACATACAAATATGTACTTTTTTTTGTCTCTATATCTGTGGCATCCAGTCATAATAATAAATGGTTTATAACTTTGTTACATTCGGTAATTTAAATTTGTTTATTATGGGAAAAATAAAATTAGCTGAGGAAAATTAGAAACCCTTTGTTCAGTTAGGTTTTTCAAATAACTGGTTTTTTTTTCCAGCTCTGTGCCTGGTTGCGTGTTAACGAAGGCTGTTTTAAGCAACCCCCAACTTGGTGCCCTCCTGGACCTCATGAGACATCTCTAAATGCATTTGTGAAGAACTTAGTTCAAGAGTATGTTAAGTCACCTTCTGGGGATAGTAAGTCTGAAGTCATTTTTACGGATTTTTATATAGCCAAAATATTTTCAAAGGACATTTGGCTAGTTTTTTAGGTGGAGATTTAGGCTTAACCAAACGTGTGATGATGCACTGAAGCTGAACTTGTATTTTAATCAAATAATGTGAATAACAGTGTGAAAATACTGTTTTCTAACTTATACCTTAATCTGTTCTAAGACTTGAGATTTTAAACTTCTTATATGTTTGTAGAAGCTAATAAGTTGCCTAAGTAGGACTTGGATACAAATAAATGTATTAATTTGTTCTACAATTACTGAATCCTTGTGAGCTAGATACTGCAGATATGTTTTTAGAGCCTCTGTAGCGGAAACATCTTTTTTGCATGTTTTTAAAGTATAAACGTTTAATATGAACTGATGGTGACAAGCAATTTTAAAGAAAAAATGTGTTTAAAAGGATAGATTTTTTTTTTTTTGTTTGTTTAATGTGTTCACCAGAGATCTCCTCTTTGAGGAATCGTGTAAGATAGCACTAAGGAGGAACTCTCAGATTCATTAGGATTCCTTTACTTTTCCAATGCACCCTCCTCTTCATTAAAGTCATTAGTGATAACTTGAGAAAATTGCATCTTGGAATTTAACATTTGTTAAATGTCCTTGCTTTGTCTCAGGCCAAGTCATTTGCATCTGCTGATTTCTCTGATCTGATCATACGTGTATAATAGATCTTAGGTGATCACATAATAATCCTTCCAAAATATAATATCCTTCTTGGAATATATCTCTTTTGTGTTTTATTTTATCATCTAGCAAATTTCCTATGCTGTTACTTGGAAGATTCTTTTGTCAGCCTACAAAAATAAATTTAGTCCCAGCGTAAAGCCGCATCCTTTGTGTCTTTATCCATTCTGTCCCTTTCTGGTTACATTTTGGAGAATGCACATAGCTCAGCCGTAATACTAGAGTTGCCCCTTACCTGATTACCTTGCAAATTCTCTGCTTCTCCTACAGTCTCTTTCTTACATTGCACCTAGAGAAACCTTTTCAGCATGCAAATTGCTCTGCCTTCTTTGTGCACATGCCTTTTATCATTCAGTGGTTTCCTGTTGCCTTTAGAATAGGGACAAAAATCCTTTCCATGGTCTGTGAAGTTCCCTGGTCTCTCCCGTACTTGTTGATACCACCTTATTTTTTGCTACTCCCTCTTGTGTAGTGTACACACGGGAATCCTTCCGTTTGCTGGAATATAGCTTGTCTTCTCCTGCCAGAGGACCTTGGACAAGTTCTTCCTTCTAACTGGAAAGCTCCTTCCTTCATTGATCTCTTTCCTTCTCTGCCATCCACTCAGCCCAAGTGTGATTTCTTCAGGGATATATCCTCTTACTCCTCAGATGAGGGCCTGTCTTCCTGGTGTATGCTATAATAGATCACATGCCTCTCTGTTGTAGCCCTCACTGTAGTTAAAATTTTATATTTATTTGTTTATTGTCTGATTAATGCTTTTTTCTTATATTGTATTCTAAATTCCCTGAGCACAGGAACTGTTGTGCCGATAGTATCCAAGTAAGTGCATGGAATATAGTAAGTGCCTGCCTGCTGTAGTCCATGCACTTACTTGTTCTTTATATTTCAGCTGTATTTCATCTCAGCTGTATTTCTCTAAACAGTTTAGTATAAATGAGCTATGTTAACTTAGCTGTTTTGTTTTTGAAGCATCATCTTTGAAGGATTTTATTAATGCCTTGCAAACCTTGAATGTTATTTAAGCAGGAGAAAACTGCTTTATGCCTGATTGGTTTGAAGCCAGGCTTGTTGCTCTGATGGTTTTGCTGGCCGTGGATGTGGAAGGAACGAAGACTCAATATAGGTAATTATTATTGTAAAATTAAAGATAAAGCATATTTTTAAAAAAGGCTGATGAGATTTATGATGTGTTTTTCAGACTTTTTTAATGATTGGTATAGTGTTGATCACCAGGTATTAAAAGAAGGAACTAAAACATTGGCAATATAACAGAGAAATGTTTAAAATTAACAATAAATAAGAATAAGGGCACGTTAGTCCTTTTAGATTGGTAAATTAAATTTAGCAATTTAGTGTTAAATTAGAAGTTAAAAGTGATACAATAACCACTGGTTTTAGAAGCTCATAAGGGCAGCCTTCAGGTGGTGGCTGATCCCCTTCGCTCCTGGATACTGGTTAAGTGGGACCAAAACAGGATACACTGTATTTTCAGGTTGCAGACGAAGTTGAAATTTCTATCATTAGACATTTTTCTTTGGAAAGTGAATTTAAGTGCTTTATAAAAATAAATGATATATAAAAAATGTTTTTAAATCACTTTTTTAATATCAGAGTATTAGAAGACTGGGTTATAAGAACCTATTATAAGATTACGTAAAGCAATTTACTGGATTTGACCCCTTTTTAAAGTAAGTAATTTTCAAAAAATGATAATGAAGATAAAACCTCATTTATAATTTTAGGGAATGTGAGCAGATGAATTCTCACAAGGTTATAATTACGGCAATAAGCAGTTTCATTAGGTAGATTAAGTTGGATATTTGCATGACATACAATTAATTTGATTTACAGCAAATCTCTTTTCTGTACCAACTTTTAGTATTAAAGTTGGTTATAATAGTTTTTATAAATTCTTAGGTTTTTGTGTTTTCTGAATTTTTTTTAAACATCTGATTGCTTGACTAACTTATGTTTTGGTTCTTGGGGTGTTTTCTTTTTGTATTGTGGAAGCAGGGTCTCAGTAATTTAATTTACATATAAATTAGGTATGGGATTTCAATCTCCCTGGTGCCTGGAGTTGTGGGCATTGGTTCTCCGTGTGCTTGCTTCTCCACGGAGTCGCTGCACTCATGAGAAAGCACAGCCCAGAAGGTCAGTCCTCATAGATGCTGGGGTTTCCGTCATCCAGAAGAGTAACTTTGTCTAATTGAGTCCGTTAGCTAACCAGTTCCACCAAATTGTAGATGGGAAGTAATTTCTTTATAGTTTTGAAATGGTTGATTTTGACACATGTCTATTAATACCTAGTGAAAAGCGGAGAACACAGAATATATTGAGGATGTTCTTAGATCCCCTTCTGGATGCCCTTATGAAGTTTGGGACCCATGCCTACGTGCCCTTGCTGAAGACTGACAGATGCCTGCAGCTGCTGTTGAAGTTACTGTACACTTCCATGTTGAAAGGTTCCAGTGCCCAAGATGGTAAGGATAAGTAGTTTCTGTTGGCAACTTGCTTGGTATATTGTTGGTATTTAGAATGGGAGGAAATTCATGGCGTTTTAAAGCAAAAAAGAAAACATCCTTCGTACAGCAAATATTTGTTGGGTGTCTGCTTCTGGTGCTGGGGATGTGATGGTGCTGGTGAAGGAGCAGCCCCTGCTTTCATGGGGTTGACACTCTGGTGGTTTACATGCATTGGTTGCTGTTGATCTTAGAGTACTATTTCATTTACTGCTTTCTTTTTAAATTTATGCTTACTCATTGATTTCTAGAACGTTGAAAATGATCACTGTTTCACATATGTTTAAGCAGTATCCATTTCTAATTTTGCTGCTTTCCAAAGCATGAGTATGGCAGTAATTTTATAATCATGTTTAAATGTGGTAATCTCTAAGTACATACAGAAAGTATGGTAGTTGTAGATAGAAGCATTGAGCTCTTTCTTCTCTGCTTAAACTGAGATAGATGGAGTACAACAGTTGAAAACCCGTGGAGGTCAGAGATGAGAATATTGATGGGTGGACCTTAATTGCCAATCCTTTTTGACCAAGGATTCATTTGCAGTTTTAGAAATTTGCTATTTAAAAATTCTACAGAAGCATTGGTATTAGATTAAACCTGAGAAATAATATTGTTAAGGTTAAATTTTAATATATGCCTATGAAATATCCTTATATATTATATATATATATATTTTTTTTTTTTTTTTTCCCAGTTTCTGGCCAGGGCTGGGTTTGAACCCACCACCTCTGGCATATGGGGCTGCACCCCAACCCTTTGAGCCAGAGGCGCTGACATATTTTTAGTGATAGTAGAACCAAATGCTATGAACATAGCCATAACTTCTTAAAGGTTTTTCAACTCCTTAAGGGAATTGAATTCATTGACACATCTTGACTATTATTATGCTTGGGGTTTTTGGTACAATACTAGAGGCACAGGTATTTTTGAAACGTTGTAATATTCAGTACAAACAAGTAGAATGTGTGAAGGCTATATGTAAGTTATGATGCAAATTAAACACCTGTGTACTCAGTGCCCAACCTAAGAAGGAATTGTCCTGGTACCTGTAAGTCCCCTCCTGTGACTCTTTGCTTCCCTATTTTTACATTTATCTTTATCACTTTAGTGCATTTTAGGAGAGGGTTTTTACCACATATAGATACTCCTCAACAATACATTGCTAAGATATAGCCAGCATGTAAAAAGGCTGTACATATGTGTTTAATGTGTACATCACCAGCTTCAAGGCTGTAGACATCACCATCACCTCCCAAAGTTTTCTCCTGCCTCTATTACTGTTTGTAGCGAGAATGCATAATGTAAGATCTACCCCCTTAGCAAATTCTAAGTGTACAGTTCAGTAGCTGACAGGCACTGTGCTGTGTGGTAGGTAGATCTTCAGAACTTACTTATTGTGCATAACTGCTACTTCATACTCCTTGACTCTCACTTCCTGTGCCATAGGTTGCCTTTTCATTTTGTTCATTGTTTTCTTTGCTATGCAGAGGCTTTTTAGTTTGATGTTATCCCACTTGTTTATTTTTAATTTTTTTGCGTATGCTTTTGTTGTTGTATCCAAAAAAATTACTGCCAAGACCAGTGTCAAGGAGCTTCTTTCTGGTTTTCTTCAAGGAGTTTTATAGTTTTAAGTCTTATATTTAAGTCATTAATCTAGCAGGGACGTCCAACCTATTTTGTTCTCCCTTGCATATTAGAAGAATAAGAGTTATCTTCGGCCGTACATTAAATACACAACACTTACCAAATGCTGATGTGTGATGCGCAAAAAAAAAAAGGTTTGTGCATGATTTTTGTGATGCCTGGCACCAGATAAGCAAAAAGATCCCTGGACAGAACCTCTGAACAGAAACTAGCAAAGATACAAGGGACTTAAATGCAACAAATGAACCTAACATACATATACAAAGCTAAGGAATATACCATGTTTTTCTCATCAGCCCACAGAACATTCTCCAAAATAGATCATATTCTTGGACACAAATCAAATCTCAACAAAATCAAAAAAATTGAAATTAGACCTTGTTATCTTTTCAGACCAGAAGGCAATAAAGGTGGAACTCCAATAAAAATTTTCATCCCTATACAAAGGCATGGAAAACAATCTTACGCTTAAGGACAGTTGGGTCAGGGAAGAGTTAAAGGAGGAAATCATTAACTTCCTTGAACATAACAATGATGAAGACACAAGCCACCAAAACCTGTGGGATACTGCAAAAGCATTCCTAAGGGATGAATTTATTGCATTAGATGCCTACGTCCGAAAGACAGAGTACATCAACCTAATGAATCATCTTAAAGAAATGGGAAAAGAAGAGCAATTCAATCCCAAACCTAGCAGAAGAAAAGAAAAAAACAAAATTAAAGAACATTTAACACATCTTAATTGGGAAACGAGTAAACACGTATTTTACATGCTAGTACTAAATGTGATGATATGATGTATAATAAATAAATAAAGGACTAATTTTGATGTAAGACACCGAAAGTTTCATTAAAAAATACCCAATAGGTCAAAAGATATTGCAATTTTACGCAAAGCCTAATTTGACGCTAAAATGTATGAAAAATGCCCGCTTATGCAATTTTGTGTGAAAATGACCCGCTTATACTGTGTTAAGAATATAGGCCTAGGTGGCACTTTTGGGGGTTGGGGGGCAGAGTCTTACTCACCCTAGGTAGAATGCTGTGGGGTCACAGCTTATAGCATCCTCAAACTCTTGAGCTCAAATGCTTCTCTTGCTCAGCCTCCTGAGTGTTTGAGATTACAGGAAGACATCATAATAATGCCTGGTTATTTTTACAGATGGGGTCTTGCTCTTGCTCAGACTGGTGTCGGAACTCCTGAACTCATGCAGTCCACCCATCTCACCCTCCCAGAGTGCTAGGATTACAGGCATGAGCTACCACGCCCGGCCCAGGTGGCACAGTCCTTAAACTGACTGAAGCCATCTACGACAAACCCACAGCTAATATCACACTGAATGGGACAAAACTGAAAGCTTTTCCACTTACAACAGTAACCGGACAAGGATATCCTCTATGGCTACTACTATTCAACATAGTTCTGGAAGTTCTAGCCAGTGCAGTCAGGCAAGAGAAGGACATAAAGGGCATCCCATCCAAATGAGGGCAGAGAAGGTCAAACTCTTGCTCTTTGTAGATGATATGATCTTATACTTAGTCCCAGAGACTCAACTATAAGACTTATGGAAGTGATTTAAGAAATACAATTATGTCTCAGGGTATAAAATCAATGTCCACAAATCAGTAGCCTTGGTTTATGCCAGTAATACCCAAGTTGAGAAGCTAATCAAGGACACAGTTTCCTTCACAGTAGCTTCAAAGAAAATGAAATACCTAGGAATATACCTAACAAAAGAGATTAAGGGCCTTTACAAAGAGAAGTGTGAAACCCTAAGAAAAGAAATAGCTGAAGCTATTAACAAATAGAAGAACATACCATGCTCCTGACTGGGAAGAATCAATGTTAAAATGTCTATGCCACCCAAAGCCATCTACAGATTCAATGCAGTCCCCGTTAAAATACCATCAGCATACTTTCAAGAACTGGAAAAAATAGTTCTTCATTTTGTATGGAACTAGAAAACACCCTGTATAGCCAAGAAGTTTTTAGTAATTAAAACAAAGCCAGAGGCATCACTCTACCAGACTTCAGGTTATATTACAAGTCCATAGTGATCAAAACAGCATGGTGTTGGCACAAAAATAGAGACATAGACACATGGAAACCAATAGAAAACCAAGAGGTGAAACCAGTCTCTTATTGCCATCTGACCTTGATAAACCAAACAAAAGCATATATTGAGGGAAAGAATCTCTATTCAACAAAAGCATACAGTGGTGAGCAGAATCCCTATTCAACAAATGGTGCTGGGAGAACCGGATAACCACGTGTAAAAGACTGAAATTGGACCCACACCTTTCACTGCTTACAAAAATTGACTCAAAATGGATAAAAGACTTACATCTAAGACATGAGATGATAAAAATCCTAGAAGAAAGTATAGGAAAAACTCTTAAAGGATGTTGGTCTGGGGAAAGTTTATGAAGAAAACTCCAGTGGCAATTTCAGCGACAACAAAAATAAACAAATGGGACTTAATTAAACTGAAAAGTTTCTGCACAGCTAAGAATACAACAATCAAAGCAAATAGCCTTTAGAATGGGAAAAAATATTTGCATGTTACGAATCTATCAAAGGCTTGACAACCAGGATCTATAGAGAACTCAACAAAAAAAGAGCAAACAATCCCATTTATCACTGGGCAAGAAATGTGAACCGAATGGCTAACAAACAGAAATGTGCATATTCTCCCTACTCATCAGAGAAACAGCGCAAATCAAAACCACCCTGAGATCCTACCTAACCCTGATAAGATTAGCCAACATCACAAAGTCCCAAAGTTGCAGATACTGGTGTGGATGAGAGAAGGGAACACTTTTACTCTGCTGGTAGGACTGCAAACTAATACAGCCTCTTTGAAAGGAAGTGTGTAGACTCCTGAAAGAACTCAGATTAGACCTCCCATTTGATCCCACAATTTCGTTACTAGGCATATACCCAGAAGAAAAAAGGTCTTTTTATCAAGACATTTGCACTAAATTGTTTATCACAGCTTGATTTAGAATTGCAAAGATGTAGAAACAACCTAAATGCCCATCAACCAAGGAATGGATTAACAAACTGGTGTATGTACACCATGGAATACTATTCAGCCATAAAAAAGACTTTAATCTTTTGTATTAACCTGGATGGAATTGAAACACGTTGTCCTTAGTAAACTGTCACTAGAATGGAAAAGCAAATATCCAATGTACTCAATACTGATCTGAAGCCAGTAGATGATCTAACAAATGTCCACATAAGAGAAAAGTGATTCTGTTCAAGTTGGGGGAGGGGAATGAGGGAGAGGAGGGGTGGGGAGGGACAGGTATGCTCCCACTTAATGGGCACGATGTAAGTAGGTATGACAGACCCTTTGGGTATGGGATGCAACTGCTAGAGGGACTCTCCTAACAAATGGAAATACTGTATCCTAGTTTTTCTTATCCTCTCATTAACCCAAAATAAAAAAGGAAGGAAAAAAAAGCTCACTCTAGCCATAGTGCTGAGAATAAACTACAAGAATGGAAGCCAGAAGACAAGTGCTGGGCTTGTGCCGGGGGCTAGTGTGGATGCAGTGTGCCGGGTTAAGATTTTGGATATATTTTGATGGTACCACCAATAGGATTTGCTGATGAGGTTAGAAAGAGTGGAGTTAGGGAAGTTTTGGGGTGAAGATGAGAAGTCCTCGCTATACTGTGAGATGCATATTAGTTTGGAGATGTTGAGTTTACATTTGACTTTGTGAGTCTGGAGTTCAGATAGAAGTGTGGGTTAAGGTATAAATTTGAGAGTCATTAGCATACAGGGGTGTTTAAATCATGAGACTGAATGAGAACGCCAAGGGAGCTAAGGCAGATGGAGAAGAGGTCCTGGCACCATGGGGAGCCTCCCTCAGCTGAAGGAGATGAAGAGGAACCAGTGAAGGAGACCTAGGAGGAATTTATAGCAAGAGGCGAAAAGCCAGGAAGCAGTGAGAAAAATGAAGGAGGGATGTCTCCCTGAAACTTACATGGGGACTGGGGATTGACCATTGGATTAACAACATGGAAATTGGTGGTCATCTTGACAGAAGCAGTTCTGGGGCAGAGATGGGGGTCACTCACAGAGGAATAGCAATGCTGAGTACAGAAATCTCTTTCAAGGAGCTTAAGGGAAGAGGAAATAAGGTGAGGCTGGAGGGTGGAAGTGTTAGAAGTGTGAGGACTGGCATGAAGTATTTGTCTGAAGGGGAGACTTTGTAAATGGACCGAGGCGATGCTGTGAGACTGCTGGGCAGTGCTGAGGGTGCAGTGTCAGCGTTCAGCATGGCTGTGTTCCTCCAGGCCGTACTGTGTAAGGCCGCCTGTGAGACGGTCAGCTCAGGTGAGGTTCAGGGGTGGTTCTGCTTCTGTGGCATCCATACATACGTAATTGAGGACTTTAGTAAAATTGTGGTTATTTCAAAAATCTGCAGTAATTGTATAATGTTTATATTTGAGGAAATATATTTTTAGTTATGTTCTAGCTCTCCCTTTGGTTATATATAAGCCACAGTAACAGGCCTCAAACGATCACACTGCTTCTGTCCTGACTGCTCAGTTTGTCACTGTATGTGGATGTGATATGCTTGGCCGAGTCTTGCTTTTTTCCTGGTCTGTTTTCATTTTCTAGCCTCTGCTAATCTCTTATTTCTTTGTACTTTTCTTCCCAAGATAGCTTTTTAAAAAAATTGTGGTAAAATATCCGTAACATAAAATAGCCATAACATGAAATTTACATTTCCCCCCCTTTTTAAGTGTAATTCTGTGGCATAAAGTGTACATTCTTAAGTGGCATAAAGTACACTCACGTTGCTGTGCAGTCATTACCACCGTCCATCTCCAGGACATCGTCATCTTCCCAAACAGAACTCTGTATCTGTTACCCACTAACTTCCCACTCACCCATCTCCCAGGCCCTGCAACCACCATTCTACTTTCTCTCTTTATAAATTTGACCTCTGTGGCTACCTCAGAGAAGTGAAATCATCATTTATCCCTTTGTGTCTGAATATTTCACTTGGTATAATGTCTTTAAGGTTCATCCATGTTGGGACACCTACCATAATTTCACTTACCCATATGTTGTATGGCATGTTGTATAGACAGATGACGTTTTGTTTATCCATTCATTTGTTGATAGTTGTTGCATTGTTTTCTGTCTTTGGCTGTTGGGAACAATGCTCCTGTGAACCTGAGTGCACAATGTCTGTTCAAGTCCCTGCTTCTAGTTCTTTTGGGTATATACCCAGAGGTGTAGTTGTTGTCTCACACGGTAATTCTGTGTCTGACATTTGGGGAACTGCTGTACTTTTTCCCCAGTGGCTGCACCCATTTCATGTTACTGCCAGTGCACAGGACTCTAGGTTTTCCACATCCTTGCCAACACTTGGTATTGGGAGTGGGGGCGGGGGGCGGTGTTTTTGGTCTTTAATTACAGCCATCCTAATGGTATGAAGTGGTATCTCGTGATTTTGGTTGAACAGTTTTGGTACCGCTTCTTTTGGGATTCAGCTTATTCCTACAGAGTAGGACTCAAACCCATAAATGCCCTGCTGGTTGGATTTCTGCCCCCACTTTGCATGTTGTTGTGTTAGTGCATGAAGTTAAGAGATATGGCAGGGTCTGGGTGGGTGGTGATCTCTGTACTGCAGTCATGCAGCAGAACTACTGCGGTAGGAGCAGGAATATGGGGAGCAGTGACAGCAGCTGCTTTTCTTCATGTCACTTGGTTGCCTGTTCCCCAAGCCTGAAACTTTCCCTTGAAAATCTCAAATTTATTTTAATCTAGTGGGTTTGATTATACATGAGGAAAGGAAGTATTTCTTTATGCTATCAAGTCTGAGATGGAAGGAGGTGGGTGTATACAGAAGAAAGGAAAGACAGACAGAGTAGCTATGGATATGCAAGAGAGGACTGTTCTGGTCTTCCCCTACTCTTTGGTTATCGTTTTTAAATTTTTAGTAAAAGGTTTTAATTTCCAGCAATTTGCTGGTGGCTTATTGACCTGGCAGGTAACTCTTGAGATACTCCAGAGGTCATAGAGTATTTTCTCTGGTTAACATGAAAATTTAAATTTAGTACTGTAATTTTTAATGCAATATGTACTTTTTTTTAAAAAAAAAAGACATGTCTCAGAACGGTAGATAAAGCATTTTGTGATGTCTCTGTTCACATCTTTTGCCTGTTAGTTCTTTGTCAGATAATTTGTTTTTACAAATATTTTCTTCTAGTCTGCAGCTTATGTGTTCAGTCTTAGCATGTTTTACAGAGCAACAATTTGATTTTGGTAACGTCCAGTTTTTGTTTTGTTTGATGGGCTGTGCATTAAGTATCATGACTAAGAATTTAGCCTTAATCCCAAGTTATACAGGATTTTCTCCTGTTCTTCCTAAGTTCTACAGTTTTTTAATTTTACTTTAAGATCTATAATGTAAGTAGGCCCTCTATAAGTTGACCACCCATGGGATGGCCAACTAGTCAACATACAGAAGTGGTCAATATAAGGAACTACTGTTCCTGCCAGGTGGTGCATGTCTGGTCTGTAAAAATCAAGTCTACTTAAAGAGGTGGTCAGTGCAGGGAGGTGGTCAAGTATAGAGGTTCAATTGTATTTAGAGTTCATTTTTAAAGTGTAGAGTTTAGGTCAAGTTAATTTTTTGCCTGAATTTCTAGTTACTCCAGCTCCAGCTATTGAAAAGAGTATCTTTTCTCAGTTGAACTACTTTAAACTTTTGTCAAAAATCAATTGGCCATGGTGGAAATAATCCATAATCCAAAGTAGATTAGATAAATGGATAAACAATATGTCATTTATGCATATTCAACCCTGAAGTGAATGAAGTAGTAATACATGTTACAACATGAATGAACCTTGAAAACACTATGTCAAGTGAACAAAGTTGGTCATTAAAGATCATGTATTATATAATCCTATTTATGTGAAATGGCCAGAATAGGCAAATCTAATCTGTAGAGAAAGAAAGTAGATTAGTGGTTGCTTAGAGCTGGGAGGGAATGGAGATTAAGGGGGAGATGACTTAAAGGATATAGGATTTATCTTTGGGGTGGTGCACTGTTCTATTAACTGTGGTAATGATTACAAATACATGACTATACTAGAAACCATTGAATTATATGCTTTTAATGGGTGAATTTAATGTTATGTAAATTATATCTTAATAAAGTTGTTCAGGAATAATTAGTTGGCCATACTGGTGTGGGTCTATTTCTGGACTCTTCGTTCATTGGATCTATTTATGTGTTTATCTATTTCCAATACCATGCTGTTTTGGCTACTGTAAATTTATATTAATATTAAGTCTTAAACTAAGGAGTGTGATTGTTTCAAATTCTTTTTTGTCAAAAATGTTTTTAGCTGGCTTGGCACTCGTAGCACAGTGGTTACGGTGCCAGCCACATACACCGAGGCTGGTGGGTTCAAACCCAGCCTGGGCCAGCTAAGCAACAATGACAACTGCAACAGAAAAATAGCCAGGCGTTGTGGCAAGCGCCTGTAGTCCCAGCTACTTGGGAGACTGAGGCAACAGAATAGCGTAAGCCCAAGAGTTTGAGGTTGTTGTGAGCTGTGACGCAATGGCACTCTACTGAGGGCAACCTAGTGAGACTTTGTCTCAATAAAATATACATATATATTTTTAGCTAGTCTAGTCTTTGCCTCATATGCATTTTTATAATCAGCTTGTTTGTGTCCGCATAAAAATCCTGCTGGGATTGTGATTTCAACTGCATTAATTTATACATCAATATGTGGGGGATTGCCTTCTTATATTGAAACTCTTCATGCATTAATATGGTCTCTTTACTTAAGTTGTCTTTGATTTCTTTCTTTTTTTTTTTTTTTTTTTTTTGAATTTATTTATTTTTTTTATTGTGGAGAAGGGGCAGGGAAAGAAGGCGGGGGAAGAGGTGAGTGACAGGGTCGGGCCAGTGGCATGGTACCACATTGGCTGTATCTAGGTAGAGGC